>PVKN010007524.1:0-26527 GCA_004027915.1 Capromys pilorides | reverse complement strand
AAAAAAAAAAAAAAACAAAAAAAAACAAAAAAAAACTTGGATTCCTCAACTTATTTTTAAAGGATTTTTAAAAAAGAAATGCAACAAACTATTTTCTTCTGGAAATAAAAGGATAGCAATGGGGGATACCTGAGGCGCACCCTTGCCTCTCCTCAGTAACCGTTAGGCTAATGTGTCCTACCAGCACCGCAGGCCTCGCTAGGATGGCCTGATCCACTGTTCACCAGGACAAGACGCTGCCAACCCTGTGGGATGTGGACTGTAAGCCACTTCTCAGGCAGTGCAGACCGCGTCTTGCACACTCGGGATCCATGTGGCGCCGTCTATAGCTACCAGGAGCCGGCCACAGCCCTGCATTCTCGATTTAACTAGTTTTGCCTTTCAAATGAAACTGATGCAGCACAAGGACCGGCTCCTACCCTCAACCCGCAAAGCCTAGAGGTTACTGAGGATCACACCACAGGGAAGGAGGCAAGGGAAAGCACAGTGCCAAGCCCCAGGGTGTCTCTACCCGGACAGCACTGCCATCTAGTGGCCTCCACTGGGTGCACCTGCTCTGGAGGAGCGGCACAGGAAGCTAGGACAATCCCAGCCAAGCCCCAGGTCGGCTGCATTCCTGACACCCACACTGGGCTGTGCTTCAGGGGAAGGCGCTGGGACAAGGGGCATGGACTGCTGATGACAAGAGACACACACAGCCACACACTTTCAGACTCCACGGAACCCAAGAAAACTGGAGGCAAAGGTCAACATGAAACAAGGAGACCACAACACGGTGAAAAATGAGACAACGAAGATGACATGGCACAGGACCTAACATGAGACTCAAAATGTTAACAATGAGCAAAACAAACGAGACTTAGCAGGAAACAGTGAGGCAAATGCCAGAGGTGGAAAGAGAAAGCAGGGAGGTGGGGCGGAAGCCACGAGACAAGCATCTAGACCTCCAGCGCCCCAAGGTGAATGCAACTGCTACCCAAGGCCAACTCCAATATAAAGATTTAAAAACAAAAGCAAAAGCTATCAGTTGGTTCCTGACACCAGGAGAACCTCAGCTCAGTAAACAGGACACAGGGCTGATCCGCTGCAGGTTCTACCAGGAGGGGCTTCCTCGGCAGTCCTCTGGTTGCTGCTTCTCAAGGCCAGGGTATGTCTCTCCACACCCTGGTGAGCAGGGCTTGGAGGCCACCTCACAGAGGGCGGGGCTGTGAAGCCAGAGCCCACCTGCTGCTGCACGGAGCCTGTGGGGTCTCCAACCGCACAGCATTGTTTTCTAATCTGCAAAGGGGACACAGCCTGTGCCTCAGGGACCCCGGTGAGGAGGGCCCGAGGCACACAGCACAACCCCATGGACTGGGGTGTCTCTGTGGACACCAGGCAGGTCCCATCACTGCCCTTTTGCTAGTCTAAGCCTCGGTGGATGCTCTCCCTGTGGAACCCAGGGGCTTGGAGGAAGGAGAGGGCAGCCAGAGCTGCTTGGTCCACCTCAGCCTGGGACGGGAGAGCTGTCATTTCTCAGTGTCAGGCACACACGTCCACCCAGCAGTCAGGCAGACAGCAGATCCCCAGGCCTCTGGTGCGGGGCAGGGACTGTAGATAACTGAGCATCCAGAAATCTTCCCCCCACAGGCAAGCACGCTGGAGTCGGGGGTCAGAGCAAGGTACAAGAAGCCCCCCAGCTGGTTCCCGAGGAACACCTTCAAAGCCCAGGAGATGCAGAGGTGAACGAACCCCTACCACCTTGTCAGAACACACGGATGCCAAATGCTGCCCATCTGTTTCAACTCTATTTGCTCATAGGACCGACCACGGGCCAGCATGACCATCAGGCTGCTGTGACGCTCAGGAAAGGTGTGCCTGCCAGAGCTCATGCAGCCCGCTCAGGCAACACGCACGAGAGTACCAGGAGCTGGGAGCGGCCTGGGTGGTGGCTGGGGTGGTGCAGGTACGAGTGGCGGGCAGTGGTCCCACATCTGCTGGCAGCCGGGGTGGCTCTCCTCCGGACCTGCCTGGCTGACCCTCAATAATAAGGTGTGCTGAGAAGGCATCTGGTCCGGCTGGGAGCACAGAGGAGTGGGGCCTCATTTCCCTGAAGCTGCTTCCAGAAGTAGAAAAGTCACAGAGGCCAGGGCAGGAAAGACGGTGGAAGGACCCAGGAAGGCTCCAGAAAAGGGGATGTGAGCTAGGGCCGAGATCCCCTAGCTGAGCTCTGCCCAGCATCTGTGGAAGGAACAGGCACACTCTGGCATGGTGTCCGGCACCAGGAGACCCTCCCTGAGTTCCTGCCCAGGGAGTGGGTGGGCCCCCTGATGCCATCTGCCCTACAAGGCGGCCTTCAGTGGGAACCCTGGGCAGGAGGGGTCAAGCCAAGAGGGCTGGGACAAACCCCAGCGGACTTTGGTCCAAGGCCAAGGATATCAGGAAGTGGGTCAGCTCTTGGGATATGGAGGTAGACAGCCAAGGGAGCCGGGAGGAGGCCGATGGACAGGTGGCAGGACAGACCCTGGGCTCTTTATCATCCCCCAACACTCCCCGGTGCACCTGTTTGCAGAAATCGCCGAGTGCCACACATGAGGCCCACAACTGAAACAGAAGCACTCCAGGTTCTGCAGGTCTTACCAAGCACGATCGTTTCTACACAGGAAGAGCTCCCATCTTTTGAATGGCATACATCCAAAAGAGGGTGCAACGGTTTCCAAGTGGCACCAGGTCCACAGTGACACTTCTCTAGGAAACCGGAAAAATGCTGGAGGAAAAGCCTCAGGCAGGAGCCAGCCCAGGCTCTGAAAGCTTTGTCACACGTTTCAGTCTGCAGTGTTTCCGGGGGCTGAGGTCCCGATGCACCTGCGCATTTCAAGTGGAAGACAAGGAGAGGTCCTCCATCGTTCCATCCCAAAGCCAAGGCAGAACAGTGAAGTGCCGCCATGGAGTGCGGGAGGCACCCAGGAAACCAGTGGGCTGGATGCTGCCGGCAGGTGAGGCCAGGAGAGGCCGGTGCTCCCCTCTCCACTGCACCAGGTAGGCTTCTCGTGCTCCAGTCCTGGAACATCCTCACCAGCTAGGAAGACTCTCCATTCTAGGAAGGGGAGTGGCTCCCAGAAGGCAGCTCTGCAGCTCCCCAAAGGATCGCTGTCATCTGCACGCGGGGACTCCATCCCGTGTTGTGGGCAGTTCAATGAGCAGGTCTGTGGGCTCGCTTTCGTCTCTCTCCTCTTCCCCACTGTCTCTCACAGGACGAAGACCAGTTAGGGCTCACACCAGCGCTGCACCATGTCCCACCCCAGACATTGATGACAATGCCAAGTTCACAGGAAACCTGGTTGAAAAGGAAGCTCAGCCACAGAGCTCCCGGCAGCCCGCTGGGCGGGGTAATTGGGAAGCAGCCCAACAAGTACTTTAATTACTGCATTTAGGCCCAAGTCCCCTCCGGGTCAGAGGCTTCATTTCCGTTTTAATGTATTTTCTTCCTTCCCCAACCGCTTTCCTCTCAGCAATCTTCAAGAGACTAGGACTATCCCAAAAGGCTTGCAGTCTGGTTCTGATTCTTCCACTCCTCCACCTGACTGGTCCGGATCCATGCTGTTTGGGGGCACTGCCCACTTCGATGGATGCAAGGGGCTCCCCATCCAGGTAGGTTTGCTCACTCCACAGGGTCCTGAGGTGGCTGGTGCTCCAGCCTCACAACTTTCTCCATGTGGCTTCTTGGACAGATCCACAAGTTGTGGGAGGCGTGTTTGCCCTCCAGAATGTAGACCCATTCTTAGAATTTTCCGAGACGTCATACAAGTGGTTGGCTGACACATCTTGATATTGGACTGCAGGAGAGCACGCCAGGATAAGCAAGCTTCTGAAATCTAGATTCAGTCACAGTAGTTACAGCATTGGGCCTGCTAACTTTTGGTGAGCGTCTTTTGAAAAGGGAAAAAGACTAAACTGAGCAGCCAGCCAGATACCGAGACACCCATCTTCAAACAGCAAATCCCTCTTGGGAGTAAGAAGAACAGTCTCTTCATAGACCTGGGGGTGGTGGTATTTCCAAGCAGAGGTTTTTTGGGTGATTTTTTTTAGCACAAGAAAGGAAACAAAGGGCAGCTAATTAATTAGCTCCTACCATCCCAGACCCCAGCCCCGCTGGCTCCTAGAGCTCGCACAGCACAGGGTGTGCTTGGGAATGAGTCCCAGTCACCATTTAAAAGGATCAGAATTCGAGGCGAGTTAATCTGCTTCCTAAACACAGAAGACCAAGAATGGTTACCAAGCTCCCCCCACCTCCACCCCCCACCCCAGCTGGATAGAGCCCTGTGGGCTACGCCTCAGCTGGGCAGGTGATGCAGCCCCACCTGGAAGGTCACGAAGAGGGCTGGCTCCCACCCAAGCTAGGCCTTCAATCCTTGTGCGCCGCCATGGAGGGACAGCCGTAGCACTCAGGTATTTTGTTTAAAAAATATCTGTGCACAAGCTACAGATGATTTTGCTGGATGCATTCTTCAGAGGAGGCAGTAATGGAAGGTATCTCCATCTCACAGCTGGATAAACTGAGGCAGCCAGCTGCCAAACTATTGCATAGGAGAAGATTCTATCATTCAATTAAACTTCACTTTGTGGGCCAGAATCCCCAAGTCCTCGTTTCTGGGTAATGGAGCACCACCAGAAGAAGATCCAACTGCCTCTGAGGAGCTAACTCAGTAACAGCTGTGTTTAGGAACTAAACACAAAGTTCGCCAAGAGAAAGTGGAGTTTTCAGTGCATCATTGGTAAAGTTGCGGGCACAGCTGGGTTTGGAGACTTTTCACTTATTGTACCTACTGGCCACGCCAGCTCCTCACAGCTGAGTTTGGTTTGTGGCAACTGTGGCAAGGCTGCGGTTGTCCTCTAGCAGCATCAAGGAACTTAAGACAGACCTTGTGGGGGCAGAGCTTCGCATAGCGGGACCTTCTCACTTACAGCCAGGGCCTGTGAGGAAACTCAACAGCTACTTCTGGGCCACAGAGGCGAACATTATCCCCGAATGTGCAGCCTCAGCACTCAGCGCCTCAGGCCCAGCACCCCAGCATGCATAGTTGGTACTCAGTCCACTGCTGGTTGAGGCCTGACCCACAGGAGCTGTGGCGCGGACCTGACCACGGTGTCCTTCCCTGCTGGATGCAGCGGTGCTGAAGGCATGCTCACAATACGACATATGGACGGGGTCAGGGAAGTGACGGGCCACGCTGGGAGAAGACACAGCACTGGGGCTGGGACTCAAGGCATCCATCAAGGGGAGCCAGATGGGGAGAAGAACCTGCCTGGGAGGAGCAGCAGCAGCTGCCCCGGGATTCCTGAGAGCACAGGCTACAGCTATGCGTGGTGCCTTAGAGGGAAAGGGCCTGGCGCAAGATGAACAGCGCCAGCCGTGGTCCCCAGGCCAGTGAGCCCAGCGTGCTGGGTCAGCGTGGGGCAGGGATGGAGGAAGCAGGAGCTAAGGTCAGCAGCCCCTTGGCTCTGCAGTAATGATCGCAGCAAGGAAAGCAAGCAACACTGCTGGAAAGGAGCCAGCAGCCTCCGGCCCTTTGTTCCCTTGAGCCTCCTGGGCTGGCCCTGTTCAGGCTGGGCCCACCCTGCGGAAAGATGGGCGACCTGGAAGGAGATGTGCTTCTGCCTCGACTCTGTGGCCCCGCTGGTCTCTAGACCTTGACTGGAATAAAAAGGGCCTCGTGGGTCCTCTCTTCCACCCAAGTCCCTGGCCTTTGGCTGCAGGCACGGCACCCACAACCTTCTATCTCCACGCTGTCTCCCCTACTTCCGGCTCTGCACCATGTGGAAAATGCAAGAAGAGCCCGCTGCAGACCTTTCACTTCCAGTTCAGGAGTGCTTTCCCCAGCATGCCACACTCCTCCAGGGACTCCAGACGTGAAGGTGCAGCTCTCTCCTGGCCCACCTTTCTGCCCACCATGCAGCACCGGTACTGGGACTGGCCATTCCTGAAGCCCTGAGTCTCACATGGAGAATGAGTCACTCCACCCTAACTCTGGAAAGCCACCAGCAGGGGTCAGCCCCCCAGGCCGCTTGCACACGTGTCTGTGACGATTCCCTAGTGGCCCTCCAGCGCACGCTTCCACCCTCCTTCCATCCAAGCATACCACACGTACTACTGGGGACATCACTAAGGAGAACTCAGGCACGGGTCTGTATAAAACCTGACTCAGTTCTGTAACCTGCCAACACAAAGAGGTGACAGAGACCCCGAGGCCATTTGTAACTTTTCACTCAACTGATTTCAGTGACACCTTTTCTGCTATTCACGATGAGAATCTGATTCAGCAAGGAGGGGCTCCCCCTGTCCATGGCCACTGGATGCAGGAGAGGTGGCCATGACAGGCGAAAGCCCCTCCACACGCATGGGAGCTGCAGCCGCCCTGCTGGCATGGCTGTCGCTGCACAGGTGCTTGGGCCAGGCCTGCTGTGAATGAGGAAGCCGCGCAGCTGTCAGCGCGGATGGGCCAGCGGGCGATCTCCGTTCCCACAGGTGCCCGAGCACCTGCACAACCCAGACTGGGTCTCAGGGGCTGGCCAGGCTGCAGGAGGCGACACCAGCTTTGGAAGGCCACAGGGACAGAGGCTTTGGTGGCAACCAAGTGACACAGTGAAGAGTCCCAGGCAACAAATCATTACAAGTGTAGAGAGGAAAGCCGCAACTGTGTTCAGAAGTGCTGAAAGCTGGCTAGATTGGACAGGCCTGTGGGACAAGGCGGCGGGCCTGGCTAGCAGGCAGTTTTTACTGACTACCACATTTTTCCAACAAAAGCTCTATTAACCAGAACATTTGCATAGTAGATTTGAACCGTACACAAATGCGTGTTTTCATATACATGGATAAGATCTGTAGTTTTGGAAATCACAGCACAATTTTAGTGGCAGAATGCTATGTCCTGGAACCCACTCTTGCCGGCACCCAGCAGCCTCTGCTCAGTCACCCTGACGGGCAGGCTAAGCTGCACACGGAGCGCTGGCCGGGCGCCTGGCTGGCATGTCCCCAAGGGGGCACTGGCCAGGAGCGAGGTGGCCTGTGGCTGCGTCCGTTAGTCACACAACTGGCTCTCTGTGCCCCCCCTCATCTTGACCATGAGGTTTAATGGCAAGCACATGAGCGGTGCGCTGTGCTAAGGGAGGTTTCCATCCACCACTTACTTTTTTCAACAACTTCACTGTCCTCCTACCACATGATGGCACTAACCTGGAACAGCTGTTTAATAACCCTTTGGGGGAGGGAGTGGGGCTTGTCACAGTTCTCCTGCCCACATTCAATTGTTAAAACAATGTTATTTAGAGCACAAGCCAGTGACTCAATGCCACCAGCACACAGGGACGATGGTGAGAAGAGGCAGCGTCCTGCGTGTGAGCCTCAGGCCCAGTGGGAGGACCAGCTGTGCCCTGGGTCCCCGCCTGAAGGCTGTGCGGCCCTGGCCTGACCAGCGCTGCGGCAGGCACGAGGGCCCACAGGACACTCGGCAGGCCCCGACAGAGCTCTGCTGAGAAGGCACCCTGGGAGCCCCAAGATCCCGGCAGCCAGGGCACGAAGGGGGAAACCAGCCAGGGATGGACCCAGAGCTGGTGATCTCTGACCCAACCCCACGATCAGCTCACTCACATCTAATTGGAGTCAGTAGGAAATTTGCAGAGGTCTGTAACTGGGGAGCATTATTTATAAGATCGATGTTTTCTCAACTGCATTTGAGCAGCAGGGGGCTTGTCTTCTTCCATAAGAAATTAATCACAGGCTCTGGTTCACAGGAGAGACGGAGATGGAGCCACAGAGGCTGAGCTGGACCCGGGTCCACAGGGCTGACCGCCCAAGCCCCACACAGAGCACACATGCCTCAGGCGACACGGCCACGGTCCCGGAGCACGCGCACGTCCCCGTGTCGCAGCAAAGCCACGCTTCCCTTAGGTGGCCCCATGGAGGCACCCACAGGGCGGGTTATGGCATCTGCTCCAAATGCCACCCACGGGGGCCACTGCTGCACCCACACCGACGCTGAGGACACCCTAATCCCCAGGACTGTAACTCTTCACCCCCCAATCTGACCGAATCAGTCATTTTCACTTAACATTTTCTTACCCACAATACTCTGGCAAATGCCTACTATCCCAGTGGCAGTAAGGGCTTGGCAGGCCTCTGTACAACACATATCTGCTCTGTTCTCACTTCTAGGCACTTGGCTAAGCTCTCGCTTGAGGAATCGAATGTGTCACGAGTTCCACTGTACAAATAACAAAACGGAAATTTTTCTGACTAGAGATACTGGGATTCTAAAATTGTAGTGGACTTTATATAGGAGGAGGAAGGGATAAAAAGAAAACTACGTGAATAAGTAAGTGGTGACCAGAAAGCCCTCTGGCTTGAAACAAAAAAATAAACTCAAGAATGCAGCCAGCGCCCCAGGACACCAGGACACCGCAGGACCGAGCAGCCTCCTTTCCCCCATGCCCACTGGGGTGGCCCCGGGGTCACCGCCACTGCTGCCCAGCCCCAGGCCAAGGCTCAGCTGTGCAGAAGGCAGAATCTCCCTCCCCAACCACCACTGCCTCCCATCGGCCTCAGGGAGCACGGCAAGGAGAACAGGCGGAGCCTCTAGGGACAGGAAGAGGACAGGCGGGCAGCAGGGCCAGCGGCAGCCACCCAGCCCTGGTGCCCGGAGGCCACGCAAGGACATCGGGGGAGCCGGAAATGACGCTTAGGCCACAGTATCACTGGGGGCCGTGAAATCCCAGCGATGCGCTGATCCACCCGGGTTCTTATTCGAGGAAGAACGCGCTTTCTGCCAAACTTTCATTCTTCTGCAAAGCTAAGCACAGCACGGAAAGAAGAACGCTGGATTTCTCGGGCTGCAGAACACGGTCTCATCTTTATTTTGCTCTCCTGCATATTCCAGTGAGTGAAGCTCACACTTGCGGGTGGCCGACCCCACAATCCACACATTTTATGGAGTGTGTCTTATCCCTGGTTCAAACTGCCTCCTAAACCAGCGATGGTTCTATTAAGTCCGGTTTCCCCTTGGGGAAGGAAAAGGAAGAACTCCAAATGTGTGCTTCTGATGCCCTCTAGTGGCAGCTTGGGAAATTACAGACGTCCATGTAGGGCAAGCACCTGATTTCTGTCACTCTGACATGCTCAGACCAGGCCAGAGGCTGATGTCCTCCTACCTACATAGGGCATTGTGGGAAAAAAACAGGCTAAGCAAAAAGTCTTCCCTGGGAACTTAGAGGAAGTAATCTGCACGCTGATGACAGCCTTGGATTTCATGCAGGAACTACTGGGGTTTCTTAAGCAACTGCAGTGGTGGCACAGACTTCTGATTCCAACCCTTGAGGAGACTGAGGCAGGAGGATTCCAAGCTGAAACCCAGACTGGGCAGCTGAGCATCCTAGCAAGGGCTGGGGACGGGGCTCAGTGCACAGGGCCTGGGTGCAATTGCCAGCACTGAGAAGAAAAACCCAACAGAGACAACCTGAAGAAACATCTGTGTTGTCCCCATTAGGTCTACAAACGCCATCTATGGCTTGTGAGTGTATGACTTTTAAAATAAAGGAAAAGCATGGCCAAGAGATGCACTGAACCCCTGGAGTGAACCCCAGACCTGAGGGCCTGGCTTCCAGGAACGCTCCCAAATGGCTACCACCTCGACCCCACACACTGCCTGGTCCTCCTAAGAGCCATGGCAGCAAACATCGTGTCTGTGGGTCTTGAGTCTCAAGGGAGGCCTCTCTGAAGGAGCCTGTTTATTTTTCTTCATGAACTGAACAAGTCATTGCTGCTAACCAGTGCCTGTTATTCAAACACAGTGATGAGCCAGCCGTGATGAGCCGTGCCTGTAGCCCAGCACTCTGGGAGGCTGAGGCAGAGGGGAGCAAGGTGGAGCCTGGCCCAGGTGACTTGGTGTGGGTTGGTACACAGCTCAGTACAAAGGCCCTGGGTTCGGTGCTCTATAGGGACAAAGGCTGTCACCAACTACAAGCCCTTGAAGCAGCTGGGGGACACGAGCCGCACGCTGTACTGACCCGACTCCTCGTTAAGTGATACTTTCTTATTCTCTCGATCAGAGAATCTGCAGAAGGCTAAATGGGTCAAAAAGTACATCACTGTTTAATCATTTTAAAAACATTAAGGAGAGCAGAACACCATGGCATTATGAACAGATTATGAACAAAAATAAAAGCCATTTGTATGCATTAATGATACATCAAGCTAATTCAAGCTGGCTAAAGTCATTAGGAAGAATCCTGGGGCAAAACACAGCTACAATGCCGCAGTGCAGAAAAATATTAAAACAACCATTTTCTGTGTCACTGATAAAATTAATTCTATAAGCCAAAGAGATGGGTCTTCACATGAAAATCAGAACGGAAAGCATTTGCTAATCATGTGTTTGACAAGCAAACCCTGGCGGGGTGAGAGTTGATCCAGGCTCTTCTGCACACACAGGTGTGTCCATCTGTGCTGAGTGTCTCCCTGGAGAGAAACAGTGTGCACACACAAGCATGCACACACATACACACACACACAAGCAAAACTGAGGCTAAGAGATTGGAGCCCACAGTCCCACTGCGCTATCAAAACTAGAGATCACCTACTGACTCCAGAGCTTGAAATATCAACACTGTTAAGAGTTTATGAAGACATCGTCAGTACCTCTGAAACAAAGTGTGTTGGTAGCTTTCTGTGTCCATGACGAATACTCGAGATGATCAATTTATAAAGAGAAAAGGTTCTACTTGGCTCATGGTTTGCAAGGCTCAAGTTCAGAGCTGACTAGCCACACTGCTTTGGGGTATGTGGCAAAGCAGCATGCCACGACAGGTGCACAAGGCCCAGAAAGGTTGCTTGCTTCGTGGCCAAGACCCAAGGAATAGGAAGGGGTGGCACCTCACACTGCCCTCCCAGGCCACGGCCTCATGGCCTGAAGGCCTCCCATGAAGCTCCACCTCTTCATGGCTTACTACTACGCAACACAGCCAAAGCTGGGAACTAAGAGTCTAACACGGAGCCCCACTGGAAACAGGAATCCAAGTGGCTCCTGAACAAGCTCCACCTGGAATCTGCAGTGGCAGTGTGTGATGTGGACCTAAGGATCCTGGGGAAGGGCTTCCCCAGAATGTGTTCACCTTGGGTGGCTGGTTTTAAGTGAGTCATCTGATGAGGACAGAGTTCCTCCTTAAAAGCCCGGCGTCTGGCTCAATGCGCAGCTCATCCGAGCAAGGATAAAACAAGCAACTCTGAACAAAGAGGCTGGCTCCGTGTCTGTGATGTGAAATAATCGAAATAATAATGTTCAAAACACCTGCAGTTCGCAAGGACCATCACCTCACATTCTCAAATTAGTACTGAAATGTGCGGTGTCGCTTAGTAACTAACTTCATCCTAACACACTCCAGATTCAGTGAGGATGTGTCTGCACCTACGTGCCACAGGCTTAGCTCAGCCACACAACGTGCTTTCATGGCAACACAACTATGAGGATTTCTGAACACAAACATTTTCAAAAACACACCAAGTTTTGTGTGTGTGTGTTTTTTTAAAAAAATCTCTGAATGTAAGGTTTACTATATAAAAACCGTATGTTTTACTTTTTGCATTATTCTAATTTATGCTTTAACCTTGTTAGGGGAGAAAGCTTCTTTGCTTAAAAACTATATTTTAAAATGCATACACAAGGGATATTGGCAACACTGTGTTCTATAAAAGATGCTCACTTTCCCATTTAGAAGGGAGCTACCCTCTAAGAAGAAGGGCTCCAGACAGACACCTTCAGCCACTGGCTGACATAACAGTTCTTCTAAGGTTAATGCCAGACCTGGACCTTCTGCATCTAGGAGCGATCCGGCATCCTGGGCCAGATGCGGCTCCTGTGGAGACCCACACTCACCCTGGTACCACAGCCATGGTACATGCGGGTAATGGTAATGGCAGGGCAGCCAGCAGGCTGGTATGGAGATGGATCTGCTGTGGAGGAACCTGAAGTATGTTTTCTTCTCCTCCTTTGGCATGACCACCCAGCCTGAAGCTGACATTTTTCTCATGTCGCCTTGTGGGATATTATAAAAGAATCCACTTTAACGAAGTGTAACCGATGCAGCTAACCCTTCCTCACCCTGTCCTAAAATAAACCACGCGCCCTTCCATGCCAGTGGTCTTGGAAGTGCAACACCTTAGGACAGGGGCAAGGAGCCCTTGTGCAAGGAGAGCAGACACGGCCACAGTGACAGGCACGGGGAATACAGCTTCCTGGTTACGGTTGTATCTGGATATCCCTCTGAAGCCTCACTCCTGCATCGCTGGGGCTTTGGGCAGGTGACTGGATCGCGGAGCTGTGGTAATTACCAGTGGATTGAGCTAAGTATGACACAGGGAGGCAGGGCCCGGCGGGAGGCAGTGGCTGTGGGCAAGGTCTTCCCTCCCTGGCTCCTCCTTGCACTCTACTTCCGGTACACCATGCCCCGAGTTGCTCTCCGCCGCGGTGCCTTCCTGCCTTGGAGCACACCTTTCACTGTACACGGGCAAAACAAAGCTTGCCTCTCTTACGCTGTGGATGTTGGGTGTTTTGTCTTAGCACAAGGAAAGTGACCAAGACAACTACTACCAGACACACTGTATGGCGATCAATGTCTCCTAGCTGCAAACTGGGCCTCATCAGGCCTACTGTCCTACCCCAGGAGCCCCCAGCCTCTGCATCAATGCCAGTCAGTGAGGATGTATTAACAGATGTTTAATGGCTCACTAGTTCATCTTCTGAACACACACACACACACACACGGCTTTGCTTTCAAAGGTGAAAAATCTTACTTTCACAAGTACTCTTTCCACACACACTCTCATAGCTCTAATGTAATTTCTCACATAAAATAGAAAGGAGAAAAAGAACAGCAATGAGAATAATGCAGCAGGCCACCCAACGAGAGGGCGCTGGTCCCAGGAATGGACTTCCGGAGCAGGCCTAATGGACATGGCCTTTACTA
This sequence comes from Capromys pilorides, assembly GCA_004027915.1. Taxonomy (NCBI): domain Eukaryota; kingdom Metazoa; phylum Chordata; class Mammalia; order Rodentia; family Capromyidae; genus Capromys; species Capromys pilorides. The sequence goes on along the minus strand of PVKN010007524.1, from coordinate 13,534 downwards.
GCACAACAGACTGCGGAGCCGGCAGAACAGAGTGGCACAAGGCGATGCGGGGCTCGGAAGGAAGCCCGGAAGACGGCCCGCATCTGATGGTGCTCTAGCGCGCAATTAGGTCACGCACACAGGCGCATTAGTACAGCAGCCTTGGTCTGGCCACTCCTGTAACTATGGCTGAGCAGCTGCCCATGCTCCAGGGGAGACAGAGTGCCTTCTACCCAGGGATCTCAACCTCGGGGAGCAAAGGAGGGAAAGCGAACCACGGCTTCCTGACTCAGCCCCGTGTTCCTCGCTCCTGGCTGGCAAGTGCACGGCAGATGCCCAGGTGAGCTGAGCCCAGGAAGAGGCAAAACCCAGGGGAAGGGCTGCCAGGAGCGTGCTATCTGGAACACTAACTGCCATGTGAACCTACCCAGCGAGCAGTGGGACAAAGGTCAGGTGTCCCCAAATATGGCCTCTGCCACCTGCACCACACACATGGTGACAGGCACAAGTGTGTATCAGAGGGGGTTGGGACCGGTGTGGAGCTGTGGCCACGCCAGCAGCGGGCACAGGACAGCAACGGCCTGTGGAGCAACGGCCCCACTTCCCCAACTGTGGGCACCTAGAATGGAACCATGTTTCCTCTGGTCTGCATGACAGTCCGTCCTAGGACAAAAGCCTCCTGTACAGAGTTGCTGAACCAGCCTTGGACAAACAGCTGGTGAATGAACACGCCTTTCTCACGTGCATCCTGGCCTGGCCTCAGCAGGCCACAGGCAGCTTTTCCTTGTCTCCTAGACTACAGCTGCAGAGGGCGAGAAGGGCTTGGAGCACGCCTCTGTGTGTGGGTACTGCAGCGCTCTGTGCGGAGATTAACAAATGAGCGGAGGTTGGAAGGAATGTGTGCGAGAGCATTAAACTCCATCTACAGAGGAACTGACGTGAGACAGCAACCCGTGAGCACAAGCAACGCAGAGACTCTGCTCACAACTCCTGTAAATCTGTCCCGGCCCAGGAATCGAGGAGCACAGAAAAGGCCAGAAGAGAACAGCTCTCTGCACTTGCTACCAGGTTCCAGTCCTCTCTGTCCACAGGGGCGCCACCTTCTGCAGGTAGGGGAGACTTGAAAATGTCAGACTCGTCAGTGCCCAATTTGAAGATCATGTTAGGAGCACCTTAAAACTTGGGATCCTAAGTTTCTGGTCTCCCTCATACAACATCAAAACAGACGCTGGTTCCCTGCCAGGTTAGACAAAAGTCATCGTGTTCAGCAATGTGCAGGCCTGTCACCTGAAGCGAGGAAGTTCCCAACAGGGACACCAAGGGAGACTACACTTTCACTTTACAGTCATCAAAGCTTGCCAACAGGAGGAAAAATCCTGTAACTACCATATGGAAGCGCCCAGGCCTCTTGAGGTGGCACATGGTGCGTTCAAAGGGGCCCTGTGACCCGCCACACATGGCTTTTATGACCTTGGCTGCTGGCCAGCCCTTAGGGAAAGAACCTGCTTTTGTTGCTATGCTGTAGCTCTTCTAGGTAACCCTCGGCCACCTCGCTGGCCCTCACCTCGCCAGTGCCACCCTGCAGCTCCTGTGGTTGAGCATGATGCCGCTGCAGACACGGGCTCCTGGCAAGGGAATGCGCCACCCTAGAGCTGTTCTTCAATAAGCTGTGGGAGAAAGAAACTTTTCTAACAACAAGATTTCAGCAAGAGAAACTTGGGCTGCAGACAACAAACTGCTTTTCTGAGTCCCTCCACAGCCTTTCGTCTCATACATCCAGGCTCTAGGGAAGAAACGACCGGGCGCTTTCAAGTCACTCGATGCCAGTGGGTGTGGTGGATGAGCCTCTAATCGCAGCACTCAGGAGGCCGAGGAGGGAGCCTGTGGTGGTGGGCCAGGAGCAAGGCAGGCCCCTTGCAGCCCACAAGTCCCAGCCCGCCCGGGGCCACCGCCATCCTACAGCAGCGCATCCTGGCCGCAGGACAGGAAGTACAGTGGCAAAGCTCACACAAAGCACCCTCTAGTGGAGGCTGGCATCCTCTCAGACTGACCAGGGGACACGGAGAACTGCCCTGGGCTGCTAAGGAGGGCAGGGCGCTGGGGGACTGGGGCACAGGCATTCTGCATGACAGGAAACACTGTGTGCCCAGCCTTAGGCAGCAAGCACTGCTCCCTCGAGGTGACCGTCCAGCATCTGTCCTAGAACTAGCGGACCCTTCCTGCACTCCTCTGCTGCCTCTGTGTCCAGTCAGCTGGGGGCGGTGCCCCTCAGACGGAACTGAGCCCCTTCCTGCGGAGCTGCCCAAAGGCCCCTTGCCGGCTGCAGCTTCCTTATGGGCCAGAAAGAGGGGCAAACAGAAAGGCAGGAAGGGCTGCATCAAGGTCATCGCTGGCTCGGGACACTGCAGAGACAAGTTATGGCAGCAGAGGGGGAGGAACCTGGCACCTCCTGCCAGGGGTTACGGGGCGTGGGGGCTGCCTGCATGTGGGCGCACCTGCTTCTTCCCTCTTCCTTAAGCTGACCAGTCTGCACACTGCCCATTTTTCCTACAAAGCGATGACAGCTGCAGCGGACACAGGCAGGCAGAAAGTCAAAGGGCACCTAAGCAACAGTTGGCAGCAGGGGTGGCAGCTATCAGCTGGGGCCCAGGGCCTGCCCCTCCTGGTGTGTGGTGTGGGTACTGCAGGCCCCAGGACCTGCCTGCTGCTGCTTCTGTGATAACAGAAGGGCCCTGAAGCTCCTGGGACCCGACCCAGGTTCGGGTCTCCCCTCCGGTCAGGTCAGCTGACATTTCTGAGTCTCGATTTCTCTAGCTAGGAATTCTCGAGTTCTCCCCTGCACCTCCCGGGGTGCTGTCAGGAGAGCCAAGCATGCAGTGGGCCCTGCTCAGCCTCAACCTGCACCACAAGAGCAGCTCGGGACTGAAGTCAACTGTAAGGCATGTGCCATGTGACTCAACAGGCAGGGACCCCGATGTTAGTTCAAGAACTTATCTTTATATAAATCACAATGTTTTTGTGGACCACAGCCCTCCACGTTGCCCAGACGTGTCAGTACCTTTTCCTATTCTATAAAATGCACATGTTAAGGATTCGTTCCTATTACCAGAAATCAAACTTAGGACCCCCCCCCCCCTTGCCAGGCAGCCACTGTGTCAGTGAGCAACACCCTCAACTCTGATGTTAATTCTAAAATTGGAAATAAAATGAACTGAAAATGCCCAATCTTGGAAACAGACGCTATGGATGGGAAGGAGGTGGGGGTCACATGGCCACCAGGACATGTGGCAGGGACACGGGATCCTTTAGTACTTAAGCAGCTTGGAGGCAGTCTTCCTCCTTTTCCTCCTGTTGCCCACATCCACCCTGGAGAGGGCAACACAACTCTTCAGGTCACGGGTTATGGTTGGGAAGAGCCTCACGCATTCTCAGTGTGTTATGGCCTAAAGTATCTGTCACCCAATCTCCCACTCAGTTCTAGGGACTGAACCCAGAGCTTTTACACTGAGCTACAGCCCCAGTCCTTTTTTGAAAATTTATTTTTCACCTTAAATCAGGGTCTAGTCTGGGCTTGAACTTTCAATCCTCCCGCCTCAGCCTCCTAAGAGTGCTGTGCTGCCCAAGTTCCTGCGTGCAACCTCTTCCTCCTGTGCAAGGAAGCAAAGAGGCGGAGCCTCTGGGAGAGGACGGGGCTGAGTGTGGATTCCTCACGGACAAGACCAGGGCCTTACAGCAAGGGTCGGGACGTAGCCTGCGTCCTCTCCACCCACAGACAGAAGGACAAAGCCCTACAGGCCACCCATGAACAGGAAGCAGACCTCGTCACAGCCCACCGCAGCAGCCCTTCCAGGGACGGGGAAAGCCACACAGGAGACACTGTTCCTTCTGAAACAGCCTAGCTCTGTAACTACTTCACGGCTCTGCAGTTCTCTGCGGCACCCTGCAGCTGCCAGAGTGAGCGGCACTTGCAGGATGTCTGCCTGCAGCCGATGCTCTGGCCTGGAATGAGAACCACAGCCGGGCGGTTCTGCCTGATACCACTGCTTGCGCAGCACAGAAAAGCGCTAGACCAGAGACCAGGCCTGGTATTTTGGGAGTGATCTGATCAGTGCCCACCGACGTATGATAAATCGGCCCCCATATCCTAGGTGTCATCTCAGTATTTCTGCTGCTGTAGCTCCAGAGGAGAAGCAAGTGTGAGCCCTGCAGGCTCCCAGCCCAGGGGGGCTCGGTACAGCACGGGCTCAACACAACAGACGACAACACGCTGCTAGGCAGGAAAACATCACGACCTTGCTGCTGCCTGGGATCATTTTTATGAGTTCATTTATCTGGGGAAAGCTCACGGTTGCTGCCCACAGCCATGCAGGAGGCAAAGCACTCCTGGAGGGGAGTCGTTTCCCCCACCCCGAGCCCTGGTCAGTTACCCTGCAGGGGACACCAGCTGGGCCTGAGGCTCTGCAGGCACTGCAGGCTCTCCCAGCTGGGGGGCAGTCGAACCCCTACCAGGCATGGCTGTGCAGCCAACACCGTGGCTGGCTGTGGCCCTGGTGAGGGTCCTTGGTCCACCAAGCCTCGATTTCCTTTGTGCACGGACCTGCCCCGTGGGGGCCACCTCCCAGCAGGTGGCCAGGTGCTTCCTGGGCCGCTCTTTCCCTCATCCTGGAGTGGCAAACCTTGTGAGATGTGAGCACACCGGGCTCTCCCGGGGAGTGCTAACGTTCAGACCTAGAGCGGCCCCCCAAACGCTTGCTTGGCCAGTGGTGAGGCTCTGGAAGGTGACTGGGTCGTGGCGTGCCCCACTCAGGTAGTCACCCACCCACAGGTAGGTGTTCATGGCTGAATGCACTGACAGGGCCGAGCCTGGTGGGTCGCTGGTGGCTATGCCCCTGCAGGGTGTCCATCCTGCTGCAGCTCCTGTCCTCGCTGGGCAGTGTCCTCCCGGCCACTCCACCATGCCCTTTCTGCCTGGCAGATGGCTGAGCAGGTACGAATCCCCCAAACTGCAGGCTACTCTGTCTCCTCCAGCAATGAGAAAGTGGGCTTGATACAGGTGGGTGCTGCACAGGCAGGATGGGCTCCCAGCAGGCAGCCCAGGGCGTGGGCGGGGGAGGCTGGGCTGTAGCCCCAGCTCATGCTGCCTCTCTGGGGAGTCTTGGGCTGCTCTGGCACTGGGTAGGCAATAGGCAGCATGACCCAGGGAGGAGCAAATGGCACAGGAGTGCAGAAATATAGGGACTTATCAGTGAGCAGAGTGGAGAAAGGCTGCAACACTGGAAACCCGACGGTCTTGAAGAGCACGGGAAACAAGTGCGGGATCCCGCCAGCCGCACCCGCACACTCCGCTGGAGAGCTCATGGGGCTGCCTGGGCTGCGGCAAGGGCGGGCGCATCACAGGACAGGCACTGTTGGGACCAGCAGGGGTCACTTCTCCTCAGGGCCACAGCACAGCCCGGACACCCCACCCCGAGACTGCTAAGGCCTCCCAAAGACCAGGCTGGAGGCCATGCTGCTGCATCTCCCACGCGCTGTCATAGCTCATGGGGGGCATTGCAGCCCTGAGGCAGACACTGACGCTCTCCTGGGGAACTTACAGCGGCCTCCAGGGGTGGGGGTCAATAGTGAATACAACAGCATAAGACAATCCCCAGTGCTGAACCCCCAAATGCTAGCAGTTTTCTGGCATTGCCCTGTGGGGTTCCGTTTGAGGGGTGGGGCTCGAGGCTGGCCTTCTCTATCCTCTCAGCTCATTTACCTCAAAGCCTAACTCTCACCTCACGCACTTCCTCAAAGGCAGGTCTGGGTTAGGAATAAGCAATAACTGAAAAGAAGGTGCACACAGAGGGGCGGGGACCCGGGAGAGAGGAAAACCACTTCCACCTGAGCACAGAGAGGTGCCAGTGGGGAGCGTGGGAGCCCACGCGGGTGTCCTGCTTTTCAAAAGGGACAGGGACTAAGGAACAGAGGAGGAGGAGGAAGACCAGAGGAGAAAAGAATTAGGATGTGTGACGGCCACACACCATCATTCCGTCACACATGGACCGATAAAAACATAAAGGAAGCAGGAGTCTCGCTGCCTCTCGGAAACACACCACTAGAAGTGGGGCCGAAGTGAGAATGTCCCCTGCCCCAGGACCAAGGCCCGCCTGCCGTGCGACAGCCCCTGCCACCTGCATGCTTCCCGGCTGGTCTCCCCCGGGCCCTACCCGTGGCCTGAGGCTCACACGACACCACACGGCAAGCATTTACCGTCCTGGAAGACCCGCTCCACGTTGAGTCCGTAGGTGGCACACGTCTCGTAGTACGTGCACCGCTTCAGGTCGCTGGACAGCTTCCGCGCCCTGGCGTCGTCGATGACCCGCGGGTTCGTGGAGCTTATGGCATCTGCAACAGAACACCAAGACGTGGCAAGCAGGTGACAAGACGCACAGCTGTGGCATCCCGCTGGGGTCTCTGGGCGCCCTGGCATCTACTCGTAACCGCACCTCCCCCAGCGGAGGTGCTGTCCCTTGGAGAGCCTGGAGTCCTGTCAACAGCTGACCCTCCAAACACCAGCCCCAGGCTCCAGAATGTCTCCAGGATGTGTTCAGAGGAGAACTTCTGAAGCTAAGACACAAGGCTGCTCAGAGCAGCCCAGAGGAGGGAGCCAGGGCACAGCGGCAGCTATCTCCAGTCAGTACTCTGCCACATGCACCCCATAGCCTGGCACAGCCTAAGGTGTGGCCACATGCCCACTGGAGCCTAGCAGTGGCCCCCAGTGCTGGCCCACACGCATGGATGCCACAGTGGACAAAACAAAATTCTATAGTTCTGTGGTGGCAACACTCAGGCTGGTCTAGGAGCAGAAGAGGAAAAGTGTGAGGCCAGTGCACGAGTGGGCAGCAGGGAGAGGACCCACACAGGCGTCTGGGTCGGGGCTTTACTATGTTTGGAAACAGAGGCCACGGAGTCCCCACAGAGCCTCAGTCCCACGGCTCCGTCCTAAGTAGAAGCCTGCTCCAGCATCCGGTGCCTGCCGGCCAGCTGCGCCATGACACCACAGCCAGGCTCTACAACAGGTCACTTGTAAGCCCTGCCCCTTCTTCCCATCGACCTCATGCGCAAGTGTGCAGGACAGGTCCTGTCCCATGGACGTCCAGCCGCCCCACGTGGCCACGTTCCCTGTCCTGAGCCCCTCCTATACAGAGGAGGGTGGTGAGCTCCTGCCTGGTTCTCACACTTCAGCTGGGACTCCCCAGGCTCTGGCACCACCGACTCCTGCTGTAAGGATGATGCAAAGGGACAGGCTTGTGTGTGCGGAGAGGAGGAAGGGGGGAGAGGGGAGAGGGAAGAGGGGGAGGAACAGAGAGGGGCAGAGAGGGACAGAAAGGGACACGCCTCTGCAAGCCCAAGCAGCACCTCACGAAAATGGCCATGTGCTAAAATACGTGGAGCAAAAGCAACCACTGCAAGACACACACTGCGTGGCCACTGACACACTCAGTGCCCTCCACGGACTCCGATTGAGCCCATGGGAGCCAGAGGTCTAGGCTGCGGCTCCGCTGTGTGCGCCAGGCCCCCAACTCCCTCTCAGCGGAAGCCTGGGGTGAACTCATTTGTCCTAACCCTCCGGCCCTGAGCTCACTGTCCCGGAGTCCACCGCAGGAGGGCGGTCTCCTGAGCCCTGCATGGTACTCCCCACAGACAGCCGAGGGCAGCGGGGCCAGGCCTGCAGGACAGGAGGCAGGCTTGGGGTGGGCACCCACTCCGCCAGCACAAGCACACGGCGCTTTCATTCAGTGTCCACAGGGACAGCTCCAGGCCTCCTGGGTCGGCCAAGTCCCGGCCGCTCCAGCACTGCAGAAAGCGGCGCGACGCCAGCCCAGGGGCTCACACAGCTCCACAGACCCTAAGCATCTCCGCCTTCCTTCTGACTCTTGATACAGTGAGCAAATGCTAGTAGCTGCTGTCTGGAACTACTTAGGGAAAAACGGGAAGAACTCTGTATGTAGGGTATTTTTTTTTTTTTTAATTTTTAATTTTCTTTAAAGTATTTATTACACGGTCTACAGGGTCCCCACTACATAGATTAGACTCGTAGTGATCCGCATGTGCTCAGCCCCTCAAGCACTGGGATTACAGGTGTGTGCCACTATGCTCAGTCTCAATCGCCATCTCAGCGTACCCAGGGGGCAGGGCCAGCAGGGCGCACTGGGATTGAACCCTGGTCTCTGGGTTCTGCCTAAGCAGCGCTTTAGTCTGCTGAGCTATCTGGCCGGCCTCTAGATAAAATTTTTGTTTTTGTTTTTTCACTTCTTGTTTTTTGAAGTTGGTTGATCTTCAGATCTGCACAACCTACAATGCAGAAGGTGGGTGGCACTTCAGGGCCTGAGAACCAAGGCTGCACTGGGGCGTCCTTGTCTCCTGGTGGCCACTAGAGGGCACTGCAGGAACGAAGAGGGTCCTGTCTGGTTTACGCTCAACCTGCAGGGCTGCAAGATTCAGTACCGAGGGCGGGCAAGCACTGGCCATCCAGGGCCTAGCGGGTGCTCTCTGCCTGGAGCACGCACAGCTGCGGTCCCAGAGCCCTGCAGCCAGCCTGGTGCCCTCTCAGTGTTTCCCCGACTCCGTACACTATGTGACTGGGAGTCCAGCATCCAGTCAGGAGGGCACAGCCGCGAGCTAAGTCTAAAGGCCTGACCCAAAGCGGCGAGCTAGCAACAACAAAACAGAAGGGACACTACGATTTCTCTTGATATGATTACTTTATGTATTATTTTTAATTTTTTTATGTATTTGGTTGTTTCAGGGTCCCACTACGCAGCTTGGACTCACAGCAATCCTGCTTTCGGCCTTCCCTGTGCTGGGATTACAGGCGTGTACTACCACGTCTGGACTGTGTGGCTGCCACCGCCCACCCTGGGGGTGTGGCTGGCGTGGCACATGGAAACCAGTCCCTGCACTTGCCTAAGCTAAAGCCTAGTCCATTAAGCTACCTCGCCAGCCTGACATGATTATTTTTTGCATCAACCTTATTCCTGACAAATCCGTCATTTTGCAGATGGCAGGCAAAGCTAGGGATGCAGAGGGACGTGGCAATAAAAAGCACGAAGACACTATGTGCAGGAGCCGACGCCTCAGGGGTGCACATACTGTGCACAGCAAGCGCATGCTAAGCAGAGAAACACAGAACTGCCCAGAGGCATCTTACAAAGTGACTTGTATCTAATGCTTGGAAACAATCCCAAATACATGAAATTAAAAAAAAAAAAAAAAAGGTTGGGAAGATAACTCATTGGTCTAAGCGCCTGCCTGGCAAGCACAAGGACATGGGTTCAATCCCCAGCACCACCTGCTGCTCTGGCCCTGCCCCAAGCTGGCCACCAAAACTGAGTGTGGTGGCGCTCACTTGTAATCCCAGCCATGGGGAGGCTGAGACAGGAAGATGACTACGAGTCTGAGCTATGTTGTGAGCCTTTCTTTGGTCAGATTTCAGTGGTAGAAGAAAACAAAAGTCCATTGGTTAAACAGCAACACAGGCAGGAGTGGGGCTGGCCAGATAGCTAGGCAGACTAAAGCGCCGGCTTAGGCAGAGCACAGCAGCCAAGGTTCGATCCCCAGTGTGCCATGCTGGCCTCACCTGGGTACGTGCTGAAAAGGCGACTGAGGCTGGGCGTGGTGGTGCGTGCCTGTAATCCCAGCGCTCAGGAGGCTGAACACAGGAGGATCACTATGAGTCCGATCTATGTAGTGAGACCCTGTGCCACACATATCAAAAAAAACAGGCAGAAATCCATGACCAGCAGCCAGGCTGCACACCCACAGCCATGACGGGAGCTTTACTAAGAGACCACGGGAAGAAAACAGCAATGGTGCCAGTGTGGTTCTGCTTGAGGAAAACCTGTGAGACGAGGCGCCACGTCACAAGACGTGGACAATGAGAAACAAACTGAACAAAGCAATAACAAACAGCAAGAGAACTCTGCAAATCGTGCTAGAGACAGACGAAAAGTGAAAGTACGCACTGAGTTGGCTTACAAGCTGCTTCCTACAGAGATGCAATAAAATATCGTAACACAGGAAACGAGAGATCCTCCTGTGCCTAAAGCACCTGGAACGTGTTCGTGTGGATGTGGCTGCACGTGCACTCGCATGTGCACACGCGCATGTGCGTCCGCATCTGCCTGTGCGTGTGTGCTTCGTCTGGACTCAGCTGTCCTTCCACAGACTTACACTAAGCAGCAGCGCGTGAGCCAGGCTTCCTATGATGCCGGCCAATCCCCCTTCCTGTGACTGAGCTGGGTTCCCCTCTGAAGCCCGTGCCCGAGGCCACTCACCCTGGGTCCCCACCAGCACAAGAGGGATCTCGCTCGTGTTCCGGTAGTTGGCCATTCGGCTGTAGTAGTGGTAGACGGTCTGGAAGCTGATCTCGTCCTCCAGGCTGAAGACAAATATGACGGCGTCCACCCACATGGCGAACTGTGGAGAGACGGGGCAAGGGCGGGAGCTAAGCGGGCGCCGGTGTGGGTGCAGGGGCACCGGCACCATGGAATCGCCCTCAGAGCAGGCACAGTTAAACACCAGCAGGCCAGACACCTTGCAGTGTCCCGTTGGTCGTGGCTTGCCAGGGTTCTGCCTAATGGACATGAAGCCCTCCTTCTGGCTTCCGTCACCTGCTCCTCACTAACCGCCACACAGGAGGGGACAAGGCCCTGGGAAGCAGTCTCCACACCCTCTCCACAACCCCAGCGTCCACCCGGGGTGTCTGCACCACAGACCATTTGCTTTCTAAGTGAAAATGAAACAAAATCCTTTTTGCCCCCCCCCAATGGAGGGTCGGTCCCTAGGAGCTCTGGTGTCTGAGGAACAGCCTCGTACACACAGGGACAAGCATTTTATTAATTATACTTTGACCTCCAGCTGCAAGTCAAAGATCTGTATGACTAAACTTTAAAAACCTGCAGCTGTGAGGATACGCAGAAAGTCAGGAAAATCTCGGACAGACAGGGAGAAGAGTGAGGTGGCTTAAACCCACCATGGTCCCATGGAAGCCGGGACCCAAGTTACAACGTCCCTGTTCCCCGGGCAGGCACACTCAGGCTGCCCCACCATCCAAAGAGTATATCCCATGTAACAGCATCCCCCTCAGAAAACTGTAGTTTTGAAAGAAAACGAAAAAGCCAGCCAAGGCAGGGGAGATAGCTCCGTGGCACAAGTGGCTGCCTGGCAAGTGCAAGGCCGTGAGTTCAAACCCCAGTCCCACCAAAAAAAAAAAAAAAAAAAAGAAAAAGAAAAAGAAAAAGAAAAAGCCAGTCAGTTGGCAAAGTGTCTGCAGAATGTCTGCCACTGGGCCACGAGGGTGACAATACATGAGCCAAAAGGATCAAAAGAAAGACAACTTGTTCACCATCCTGACTTAACCTTGGAAAAGCTTGGGGACTAGATACTGTGGAAGGAATGTGTGCTAGATTGGGAGCAGGTTGCTCCTTACAGAAACTGAGCCCATACATTTCATGCTCAGATGACAAAAACCTAGAGGTCCCAGCTCCGTCCCGGAACAGCTGCAGGGAGGGAGGTCCCTATTGCCCATGTCCTCAGGGCAAGATCTCAGGGTGCCAGCAGCTCCAGCTGACTGGAGATGACCTGCCAGCAGGCTGGCCTCGGGGAACCAGGATCTGGCACAGGTACCCGGGCACTGGGTGCTCCTCAGGAGCAGAGGAGGCAGCTGCCTGCAGCAGGCCTGTACTTCTTTCTCACAGCAATGCCCTAAACAATCACAGTGCCTGAAAGGAAGAGAAGTAGGTCTCTATCAAGTGACGACACACATGCTAGGCAGTGTCAGCGATGCAAGAGCTGTAGACTCCCATGGCTCTTAGCGCAAAGATCTTTCTCCGGGACAAACTTCTGCTTCCAACACAGGACCTGCATCCTACCTACAGGTATGTGGGCTGCAGAAACACCAGAAAGGGCTTTATGACAGGAGCACCCAAAAAGACACTCTTACGTCTTATTTTAGTTTTTGAAACTGGGGGGAACCCAGGGGCTCACAAATGCTAAGTCACACGCTCTGCCCCTGAGCCACGTCCCCTGTACTCCCAAAGTGGGCACAGTAACAAGGCAGCTCTGGCAGCGCTCACAGCAAGGTTAACTGTGCCCAACGCTGCCTCACCAGGGCTCCGCAGGCTTTTGTGGCAGGGCTTTCCTGGTCTGAGGGCCCAAGGCTGCTCGGTATTGACCCGAGCAGCAGTCTGGAGTCTCTCCACACCAGCCCCGGAAGATGTGCATCCTGTTGTCACATCCTGCTAGCGGGGAATCACCATGCTTGTCCCTGGCTGCTCCACAACATGCAGTTCTGGGGAAGGTGGAACAACAGCCCAGTGACTTTCACGTGTTCCCTGCTGTGGTCTCCTGAGTCCTGGCCACCGCTGAGGCGTCTGGGCCAGAGGCCCTGCTCCCTGTAGACGCTCAGCCACCCTGCTCAGCCTGCCAAGGAGCAGCTGCTTCTCTTCAGCCATCATCGCAGACCTTTGGGATCACACTGGCCGCAAACCAAAGCCTGACCCACCCAATGACAGGTACCAGGAGTTCATGGGCCAGCCACGCACACTGCTCGGGAACCAACTCTCCACCGCCAACCTATCTCTGGGAGTTTTCCTTACTGCAATCAAGTATGCTGGAAAGTCACCTCAACACCTTTCAGGTCGGACTGCAGCTTACTACTGCTGACAATCCGTGACACAGCGGTACATTCTCCCTTTTAAGCATCAGTACAGTTTATCATCCATGGTGTCAGGGTCACTGGAAAATGGGGAAAAGGTGACATTTCCAGGATGCCTGTGTGGTCTTCCAGCGTACAGAGCACAAAGCCTTCAGTGTGCCTACACCCAACGGCCTCACGTTAACCATCTTAGGTCGAAGAGCGGTCTTCAGGAAAATGAGTAGGGGTCCCTGCTGTTAGCTCTCTTTGCACAGTATGATAGGAGGAAAATAAGCTGGGTGAGTACATAAAGTTTTTCAAGCTTTCACTTTATACCCAGAATGGCTATCTTTCCAGGAATCTTTTTTCTTTCATTTATTTCTGTAAACTGGAGAATGCACCGAGGCCCCTGCACTGAGCTCTAGCCTTAATGTTTGGTTTGGAGAAAGGACCTCACCAAGGTGCCTAGGCAGGACTCAAAGTTATGATCCTGCTGCCCCAGCCTCCCAGGGTGCACCAGCATGTCCAGATCTCTCTAGGAACTTTTGAAGAAATTCTGGTCTGTGCAGCGAGCTTTCAGTGGAGCCTGAGGCAGGCTGAGCAGGTGCACAGGCTGACGGAGGTGCCGAGTCCTGCCAGCTGCCAGAAGCACTCAGAAGATCAGATTCAAACACCACACAACAGACTCACTAAGTCATCTTCCTTCCGGAGACATCAGCCAATTAAAGGGAAAATCAAAGGCAACTACATAAAATTCTAGATGCTATTTCAATGCATTTCCAATCAGTGCCATTCTGGCTTTTCCTTAAAAACATGCAAAAGGCCATCCTTTCCAGGAGCATTTGTATGGTTTTTTTTTTTTTTTTTTTTTTTTTTTTT
>PVKN010007523.1:0-26525 GCA_004027915.1 Capromys pilorides | reverse complement strand
TATAAGCAGCAATATTGGTTAAAAAGTTATAAGATATTAAAAAGGAGAAGAAAAAGATTAAGCATTAACTTTTTTTTCAAGATATCAGCAGAAATAAGCAGTACAATTATCTAAGCTAGCCTGTTTATATACATATTTATTTCTTTTTCCCTTCTTTCTTTTGTCCTTTTCCTCATCCTAGTTTTTCCTTCTCATTGAAAAGATTTTTTCCCTTTCACAGTATCTGTTGTGCCTTTAAGATTTTACTCATTCTTTCAGGTTCTTACACTAGTGAGACAATATGATGTTTGCACATGTGGGTCTGATTTATTTCACTTACCAGAGAGACCTAGTATGGTCTCTAGGTGCACCCATTTACCTGTAAAAGGTGCTAGTTAATCTTTTTTTTTTATAGCTGAGTATTACTCCATTGTGTAAAAATATCACATCTTTTTTACTCATTCCTTGGTTAATGGGCACTTGTGTTGTTTCTAAGATTTAGCTATGATAAATTATGTTGTTAAAAACATGGGTGCACATAAATCACTGTGATGTGATGTTTTCAGTTCATTTAGAAAAGTACCTAGGAGAAGAATAGCTGGGTTGAATGAGACCTCCAATCCTAGCTTTTAAGGAATCTCCATACTGATTTTCATAATAGTTGTACCAGTCTGCACTCTCAGATTTCTTTTTTCCACAGTGTCTCCAGCATTTGTTATTGGCTGACTTCTTGATGATATATGATAATTGAATACTGTTAATTGATCATTTACACAAAGCAAGTAGCTAAGTAACTATGTATGATACCAGCAGGTATCATATATATATATATATATATATATATATATATATATATATATATATATGTATATATATAGTTTAATACATATATATTTAGTTAACATATATTTAGTTAATATATATAGTTTAATATATATTATATATAATATATATTTATATTAAACTAAGGAATTTAATAACATTTGGTTGATTCTCATACCCCAAGACAAAGTGATGTAAGAAAATTGGAACATAGGGATTTGAATTCCCAGATCAAATGCCACATAAATGATTTCCAGCTTGAGCTGCAGAGCTGAAACTGCAGAAAATCAAAGATAGGACCTCCCCCGTGAGTGATCAAGTTACAACACAAGTTGAATCTCCAGCAGTGCAGGGTGACTGCTTTTAAAATAAGGTCACTATTCGGAAAAGAATGGGTTTTATAATATGGGACAGGCACAGGAACATTCGGGAACTTAGAGTTTTCTTTGGCAGCAGCTGCCTCCCAACACCTGCCTGGAGGAAAGAATAGGTAAGGAAGTTTCAAAAGAAAGTGTACTGACTTCCAAGTGGCAATGGCTGCATGAATACCATGCTGACTCTTTTCAAGAGCCCTCCATTGTTCTCCAAGTTCTAGGTCAACTGGAATTGTAGACTCAGTGCCTGTAATGAGCTGAAGGATTACAGTTTAGGAAGGAAGACACTTCATTTGACACGGAAAAGAGAGGATAGATAGCTACCCTGATGAGAACAGGGAGAGGAGGCACCAGAAAGATGGAGGTCCTTTGTCTCTGGCCTCTTTTATCTGGTGATAAAGACCTTACCTCTCAGGTTGCTATCTAGCGCTTGTTACGGCTGGAATGGCTCTCTGGACTGTCATAGATGAATTCGAGGCCACAGGACCTTAACCTGGATGTGGTGCTTGCTCTCCTAGGTAGGTGTTGTTTGACTTTGCTGTCATCCATTTGTCCCTTTCAGAACCTTACTCTGGAATTTATACGTTGGTTGGAGGGGATCTTACATGCAGGGTCACTCTGAGTTACTGCTTAAGTAAGGGGCTGTGGGCATATGGCAGATAGCAACAGAGCAGCAATAGGACCTAGAGTGGGAATATATATGGATATTTTTTATATAGTTTTCCTTTTAAGTTAGTAGCCCCTTCCCTCTTTTGCTTCCGTTGTGCTTTATTGGAGCTAGGGAAGGGCAACTATATTAGTCTCATGCTTCCCCTGTGCTCTTTGTCCCCTCTTGAATTGTTAATTGCTCTCTCCAGTAAAGTGGCCACCCTTTCTGGACATGATTAGCCAGAAAGCCTCATGAGACCCTTTCCCCTATACCAGCTATCCCTGATGCTGGCATCTCTGTGACCTTTTCATTTATACAAGTGGTACTGGCCCTTTCGGTTTATCCACTCAGGTTCATTTACTTGCTGCCTATCAACTCATAGAAGGTCATATGTTTTGGTAAAAAGGAAGAAGGAATTTACTCAAAACTCTCTTGGAGGAGAAGAGGGGCTGACTTGCAAGTCAATATCCTCTATGTACAGTTGGCTAAGAGTCTTTTACAGTAAGGAGCAGACAGTAGGGGACACAGAGACAGTGCAGATCTCACACCTGCTTTATCCCTTCCAGCCATCTCTGCCTCCTCCTCTTCCTTGTGGGAAGGAAAGTGGGCTTTAGCCTCCTGAGGCTGGCATCTTCATAGTCTGTCACTTTTAGGAGTGCTGAGGGAAGGAGGGGCTGTCGGTTTTGTGTGGAAGAGGAGGAAGTTTGGATAAATTGCTTATCTCTAAAAGATAAGAAAAATCTAAATTTTAATGTTCCATTTTGCAGTGTCAGTTATACGGGCACATCAGTCTCTCTCTCTCTCTCTCTCTCTCTCTCTCTCTCTCTCTCTCTCTCTCTCTCTCTAGGCAAGCACTTATTCTACTGAGCTATCTCCCCAGCCCCACATCAGTCTCTTTGTTTCCATTAAGTCAGTGTGAATGAAGTTCTGGTTAGCTATCCTAAGACAATACAGAACTAAGAAGAGTGCCAGTATCACTGAGTGGGACCCAAGGGGATCAACAAACCCAGAGATGGGAATCTCACCTCAATGCAATCAGGCTCTGGTTTCTGTTTACAGAAGAGCAATTCAGGATGGGTCAGTGAGAGATACAGCTGGGTTCTAGGCAGGGTTAGAAAGTGAGAGAGGGGCTGGGGAGATGGCTCAGCAGTCTAAGCACCTGCCTGACAAGTACAAGGATCCAGGTTCCATGCCCTGTATCATATGGCATGCTGGTCCCAGAACCCTGGGCATGCTGTGCTGGCCTCTGAAACTGGACTTGGTGGTGCGTGCCTGTAATCCCAGCACTGTGAAGGGTGAGACAGGAGGATCACTACGAGTCCAAGATGCATAGCAAATCCCTGTACCCCATAAATAAATACATAAGAAAGTAAGAGAAAATGGGGAGGGACTGGAGCTTGTGGAGCTGAAGTGAGCACGGCTCTGACGATGATCAGACTGGATCCTTCACAAGGAAACAGCACCAGCTTGGAAAGCACCAGAGACTGAGTCATGAAGTTCACACTGAGCTATACCCTTCTAGTTTTCCTTTTTTGAGATAGGGTCTTGTTGAATTGCCCAGGTTTGACTCATACTTGCAATCCTCCTGCCTCTGCCTCACATGCCTGACAAAATTCATTGTTTTTAGCAAAAATAGCTTTTACCTCCATGACTGCCTTAGCAGAAAAGACAAATCATGCTTTGAATGAGTAACAGCTTGAGTCTAAGAGTTGTTTGTCCTCTGTCCTTGTGGTGGGCTCTGACAGTGTCACTAGAAATGCAGAGTGGAGGGGCAACAGGCCTGTGCTTGTAAGCTGTTTAATTTTCTTAAAGTAATCACTCTCATAGTTGTGTAACTTAATGTATCTTAAGGAAAATAGTAAAACCTCCTTTAGTGTCCTAATCCAGGCCCACTTTTTCCTGCCAGGCAGTGCAAATTACATCTGCCGCAACATTAAGTATTGTTTTAAATTTCTAAGCTGCCTTAGCAAAATTTTCTTTGAGCTTTCTTTCCTCCAAGCCAAACTTCATGGGTGGGCACTTTCTTAGACAGCTTATCCTAGAAGGTTTAAGCACTGAGAAGAAAATGGAAAGCTTGGCTCAGCCTTGCGACAAATGTTAACAGCACAGCAGGTACTAGGATCCTCAAAAATAAAGATCATCACACAAGAAGGATGTTTGTTTGCTTTCATGCAAATCAGCAGTTGCAGAGGATGCCAACATTTTTTAAACCAACCGAGGTTAAAAGTAGCTGAAGTGCATGCCTGATAAATCTCTGCTGCACTCTAAGGTGGAAACATGGGGTTCCACACTAGCCCTCTGCCTTTTTGGCTTTTTGAGTTATTAACAGTGTTTTGGTGGGAAGGATGTTGTTACAGCTCACGTCTGGATGACCCCTCAAAGCTCATGTGGTCATCAGTGGGGCTTCTTGGAGGTGGCTGGATCTAGGGCTTGTGCTACTGAGATCCAGGGTGCGATGCTAGGATTAAGGGTGTGAGTGCTATCTACCCTAAGGGCAGGCTGTAAGGAGGGCCTGAAGCTGCTGTGGTCCTGTCTTGTACTAGGAGTTCATTTGCTAGACTATTTCTCCTCCACAGTGTCCCTCTGCCGTGCCACTCAGCCTTGGAGGCAGCCAGCTATGGACTGAAATCCCCACAAAGTGTGAGCTAAATAAACCTGTCCTCCCTTAACTTTGGGTGTCAGGATGTTTGTCTCAGTGAAGAGAAAACATTAACTAAGAGAAATATTACCAGAATTAAGATCAAGGATGCGTGAAGCTCAAAGGACAAAGTTGAGGAGGTGAGAGTGGTTGGGAGGAATTCAGGTTTATTCAAGGGCCAGCAATCCTGAGAGGGCAGAGGGGCTCAACTTCACAGCTCCATCTTGGGGGACTGAGGGATGCAAAGGACTTTCAGAGGGAGGGGAAGGAGGGGCTATGTGCTGAGTGGAATCTTCTTCATCCAGGGCACGTGTCCCCTTTATTTTTTCTTCTCCAAACATGGCAATTATTATAGCTTGCATCTAGATGTCCCCAAAAGCCTCATGTGCTCATAGGTGTAGCTTTTCACAGGTGACTGGATCTAGAGTGTATGAAAGTGAATATGGATTTATGGTGTGTGATAGCTGGACAAATCCTCTTAATAGTACAGTTCTGGGTGTGGGTGATGGATTTACTGAAGAGGAAAGCTCGGCCCTGGGCGTAGGTGGCACCAACCAATAGGCTCGTAGCCTGGACGGAATAAAAGGGAAATGAAGGAAGGGTAATTTCTGTCTCTTTGGAGGAGCTCTATTCTTTACCTTTACCTTGGACATTGTCTCCTGCTTCCACCACAGACCCTTCATCCTATAGTGCAGACACTTGGGTCCCTGTTATGGGCTCATACGGAACACTACAGTGACCTCTGGGACTTCAAGCTCTGACTGGACCCTTTGGGTCTCCAGAACACAGACAGCCATTTGCTCTCTTCTACACCTGACTTTCTGGGTGGCCATTGCAAACCATTCTTATAAATTCTTATGTATTTGTATATTTTGCATTAAATTTATTTTTTTCCTATGGCCACTGGCCAATACAACAATGGACCACTACTTCCTAGGGCAAGGCCCTGTAGTTCTTTGTCTCACCCGAAAAACAGAACTAAAGATTAAGTAGGCATTGCAAAAGTTATGAGAGTTCCATAAATCTAAAAGAAGATGATAAACTTGGCATGGTGGTGCACACTTGGAATCTCAGCACTTGGAGGCAGAGGCAGGGGGAATGTGCTGCAATAGGGGGCCTACTTGGGCTACATAGTGAGTTCAAGTCCAGATTGAATGATATACTAAGACCTTGTCTCAAACAAATAAACCAAACCAAACAAGAAAAAAATGAAAAAGGGCAGATGTTTTGGCATTTAACATCCCTGTACTGGGGTTTGAACCCATGGCCATTGCACTGAGTTACGTTCCAGGACTGGACCTCACTAAATCAAAAGTTGCCCAGACTGGGCTGTCAACTGGAGATTCTCCTGCTTTGGCTTGCTACAGTGCTGGGACTGTAGGCACAGGCTACCACACCCCACTAGCTGCTGAGATTTTAGTGATTTAGATGGGGCTTCACTTTATTTAGACTTTAGAATAGGGTGAAAGGGAGGATGAGATGGGAAAGGCTGTGAACCTTGCGAAGAACTGGGGGGAAGCCAAAGAGCAAGCGAGACAACATTGAAGACGCAGCAACTCTCCAACAAGATCAAGATGGGCCCCTGGCTGTTACATGAGGAAGCGGGCAGAGCCCCTTGGGGTTCTCAGAGCCCCTCATACCCAAGTGCGAGGTGGTGCATTCCACAGGGAAGGAACAATGGGCCCTGCCAGCTGTGCATCTGTAGTCCTTATCCTTCAGGGAAAAGATGAGCCCTTGAGAAGTTGGAAACTGCTCTGTGAACAGAAAAATTTACAATGAGCAGTAAGAGCTACAACGCAAGCTGTGGGCGGAAGAAGACAGCGGCTGGATCTGGTGGGAGTAACGGGTCAGGTGGGGCCCTCCCACATGTCCTGGAGGAACTTACCCCAATAAGCAGACTAAATGCGTGGTGCTTTTATGCAGGTGTTTTAGAGAGGAGGAGGAGTGTTTCAGATTTGACAGCCAGTCCCTTAAGAGAAGTGGGGTCAGGGTGGAGGAAGCCCTCCTTCCAACTTCTCACTGTGGGCTAAGACCTGGGAACAGGACGCAGACCTTGTTCAGAAGCTGCTTCATGCCTGCAGCATTGGCACCCCAGGCGTGTCTTGGAAATGCAGGCTCTCGGGTCCAAACCTCCTGTGCTGAAGCCTGTTTTTATAATGAAAAACATCAGTGTACATCTGCGATATAAAAGAACTGCATTCTTTGTGGGATATTGGCACAGACCCATATCAGATCTTAATAAAGCTTCTTTTCAAAGCAAGATCTCAGTGGTTCTTGCTTATCAGCATCTTCACCTTCCAGAAGCCCTGGGATGGGCTGCGCAGGTGGGAGGAGCCAAGCTGGAACTTGCTGGTGGCTAGGTCATCAGAAGTTGCTTAGGTGAAGATGTAGGAGGCCAGAACATGCTACCCGGACAGGAAGGATTGTGGAGCTGAAAGTAGTTAGGACGCAGACACAGGTGTGCCGTCTGCCCTCTCTCCCTTGGCCTAAAAGTAGGACATAGATTTATAGAGACCAAAGGTATGCTGCCCCCATTTGTGCCACAGAGAATGAAGGAGAACCACACTGAGACAGTTTTAGGCCCTCCTTAACCTCAGATGGTGCCTCAGGATTTTTATTAGCAACCATTACTAATTAGCCTTTGTTTCGCCCTTCTCAAAATTGCTGTCTGTAAAGGCTCAAAGTCCTTTTCCTTTGTCTTGCTTCTTCTTTAAAAGTTGACTGTTCTTTGCTGAAGATGTGACTTAATTGAAATTCAGTTTTTCACTTGTTAATCTGTCTTTTAATACAGGGACCCATTGCAGTGGAACCCATAGGGATTGCTTATTCTCCTCCAAGGTCTTGTCCAGTTATATTTGGAGTACTCAGGTTGGGTAAGGTTGAGGACAATGAGGTAGATGCCTCCCATCTCTCTGAGATAAGTCCAGTAGACACTGGGATTACATTTCAAAGGAACAAAAAGACCTATAACTCAATTAGATCACATTGCTATTGGAGTTTTCTAGGTTCTGGACGGTGGTTTGGAGGAAGAACCACTTGAAGATTTGGGAAAAAGCAGCAGGCCAGAACTGGAAAGGTAAGGATGTGTCTTGAGTGTGCTGGTTTAACTTTACTAACTCTCATCAGTTCAATCTTGGCATGATTTTCTCCCAAACAATTTTGAGGTCAGGGTGAGAACTGCACTTGAGGGGCACTGTCCCACCTCAGAGCTGATATGCCTGAAATGGTGATTAGTGCAATTTGTGGGTGGCAGGCTAGAAAGTCACCACCCATTTTCTCCACTCGTAGTTTCACATATGTATACATGTGTATATGTATAATATTTCCTAGAAGCACTGGGGAACTTAGGAGGGAAGGAGGAAATACAGGGTCATTGACTGCTAACCGTTTGTCTGATTCTATTTCTAGGCAATAAAGAGGTATATTTGGGATGCAATAATTAATCTCATTTTAGAACAATGGTCTCCAAAACTATGTTTCTAAAAAGAACTTCTTCTTAATGTAAACCACCAGGAAGTGAAACCCTTCAAAGTGGTGCCTCTGCTGATTAGGGTGATGATTATGAGCTACCCCCATACTGAGCCCCTGGTCATAGGTACAGTGTGGACCCAAGCAGGAGATCGCTGGGATTCCCTATGGAATTTCTAATTTAAATACTTGGAGAAATTTCCATACTGATCTCTAGAGTGGTTGTACTACTTTACCTTCCCACCAACAATGTAGGAGGATTTTTTTCCCCCATCATAACAATGCCAACATTTGTTATTTTTTAATTTCTTGATGATTCCCATTCTTTCTGAAATAACTTAGCATTTTAGTGTTTGAAGTTGGGTGCCTCTAATAGGCAGAGATATTGAATATTTTTCATATATTTATTGTCTATTTGTATTTTTTTCTCTGTGAAGTGTCTGTTTATTTCTCTTGCCCATTTCTTGTTTGGGTTTTAAATTTTAGGTGGTTGAATTTCGTTTTGAGCCCTTCTAATAGGTTTTTTTTTTTTTTTGAGCGCTCCTAATGTTAATCTTATGTCTGAGAAGTAGCTGGCAATTTTTTTCTTCATTCTCTAGGTTGTTTATTTTTACTCTAGTAATTCTTTTACCTTTTATTCTGATATATCTGAAGTCGCTGACTTGCAAAATTTGAATTGTGAACTACATAAGACTCACCTTGTTGCCCTTACAAAGGAATCTGACTTACACACATTCTCCAAGAACCAGAACTTATTTGTAAATCAGGGAATTATTTGTAATCTCATTTATTGATTCTTGCTATAATTTCTTGTGCAGTTGAGAGTCAAACCCAAGTGTTTCTTAACACTTGTTGGATTAGGCGATTTCTCCCTCCAACGTATGCTTTTGGGCCCTTTATCAAAGATCAAATGGCTGAACATGTCTGATAATGTTTCTGGACTCTCTATTCTGTTGTTGATCTGTGCTTCTGGTTTTGTTCCAGTATCAAGCTGTTTTCATTACTCTTGCTTTGCAGCATAGCTTAAAGTCTGGTAATGTAAAGCTTTACTTTTGTTAGCTCTTTTTTTTAATTTTATTTATTTATTTATTTGTTTGCTTGTTCTGTTTGTTTGTTTCTTTATTTATTCATTTTGTGGCTGGCTCAGCCTGCCCTGGTGGTGGCGCTGGCGCAGCATGTGGTGCCGGGGATCGAACTGCAGTCCCCGCAGTTGCCTGAGCCCTCCTAAGCAGGCGCTTTAGACCACTGAACCATCTCGCTGGCCCTACTCTTGTTAGCTCTTGATGCCCCAAATTGCTTTTGCTATTCTGCATCTCTTTTGCTTCCATATACTGAGCCAGTCTGATTTTCTGGGTCTGCCATCCTTTCCCTGTCTTTTTATTTTTGAGCTCTGCCTACTACATCATCCTTTGCTTCTTGAAACGGTTTGAGATGCTCCACCAAGAAACTGCATAGGCATCAAGTCTCCTTCTCTTATAGGAGGTGCTCCTTACACCCTGTGCAGTGATCAAACAGAGTATTATTCTTCAGAAGCCCTGGAGAAGTTGATGTTTTGGTCTAGGAAGATGTGCTAAGTGAAATTCTATTGACGTAGGAGATTAGGGCTGGGGCAAACTAGGAAACCCACTGGGTACATTATACCAGAAGTGATCAGAAAACCAAAGGCTGATGAGCTGAATGTTCCATAAAAAACAGAGGACATACACAGATCATGGACCCAAGTGATGCCTGAGTTATGACTTCAGGAGACCAATCAGGAAATGCTGTACCTAATCCTTCATTTATAGCTGGACACTAGACAAAAAGCACTGCTCCCGATCCTTCATCTACTTCTGCCATGAGTCTAAAGGAGTTTTTTAATGGGATAGTTATCCTAATAGTATATTTATGTGAAGGAGGGCCAATGGAGGCAGAAGGCTTCCTGAGAAGCCTTTTCTCTTTGCCCTCTGGGCCACTGTGAGCCTTCTTCAGCCACCTGCTTGTAGGAGTGGACTTTTTTTTCCTTTAATAAATCTACAGCCTCATCGCCTTTCCTGTGCACATTGTCCAAATCTTTGTTGAGTATCCCAAGGGCCTGGAAAGAAGCCCCTGGGACCCTGTCTAGTAACACGATGTAGGTGATAACTGGTAGCTGGCCCAGAGCTTCTGTAAAACCACCCCTGCTGCTCTTATTGTCATAGGGCAGAACAATAAAACAGGCAAAAGATGACACAACACTTAAAAAACTTGGCTTGTAAAAAACCACATCAGCTGTAAATGGAGCGAGGAAAGGAAGTGAAAGTTCTTTGGAAGATAATAAGATGTCTCCATTGTCCATCTAATTCAGGACTTCCTGTGGGGCTGCCTGGGAGAGCGCAGCTCTGGCTCTGCTACTTGGCTTCCTCTGACAATTTCCTCTTGGCAGGAGCAACCCAGCTATGAATGAACACAAGGTGAGCTGGCAGGTGTTCCAGCAAATGGTTTTTCAGGGCAGGTCTGTCTGTGTCTTCAAGGTAGCAATTTGGAGGTTGTAATGGGAAAGTGGTTTGTTGCTTCCAACTCCCAAATCCCCAGTCTTCCCTCAAAGACAGAATTAGTTTAAAAAAAAGAGAGAGAAGGAAATTCCCTTAAGAATCTTCCCGAGAACAACAAAAGCATGCATTGTAAACAGCAGGTTTGTCTTCTGACAGGTTTTGTTTGCAAATGATAACAATTACAGGTAATTTTTCCTTTCAATTGGAGGAGCAGGTATTAAAAGGGGGTGGGCAGAGAAAGAATGAAAGCGCCCTGCTCTCCCAAGTGCCTGATTCACTCTCAGGTCTGCAACCTAACAGGAGTGTGGAGGGCCAGGTAGTGGCTCCTCTTTCCATTAAGAGATCTAATTGTGGCTGTTCCGTCTGTTGGCAGATGCAGTTTCTACATAACAACAGCCCAGAGACAGAGCTGCGTGATTAATGCCTCCAGCTGTCATATGCCCCATTATCTGTGCATTTGCATAACTTAATGGTTTAGGACAGGGGAGAGAGGATGCTTAATTTAATGTTTAGCAGGCCCTTGATAGCTGAATAATTTAAGAACTGTCAAGGGGGGTCAGTCCTACAGCGATTCAGTAAGACAGCTATGATTTCTGCATATCGTTAAAATTCTTATTTGGGAGAGGTTTTTTTTTTTTTTTTTTTGAGGGAAAAGAAAAGAACAACAATGCTTGAAAGGAAGCATGATTTTTGTCTGTTAACCATTTCCTACCCGAGGCAAATAGAAATTTGCTTTTGACAGCAGCAGTTAGAGGTCTGAAGACAGCTAGGCACTCAAAGGTTGGGCTCAGCCCCCATCCCCTGCCTCTCTGGACCCCAGCAACTGCTCCCTCCCCTTTCTGATTATGTCTTCTCAGCTGTCTTTGTCCCCTCAAACAGCTTGTCCTTTCCACCCAGTCTTATGACCTACTTACAATCCTCTCCACTTCACCCCCAGCCTCTCATTTAGCTGAGAGGAGATGGGGGTTGGGGGAAAAGTGAAGGAGGTGGAGCATAATTTGCTTAGAATCAACTAACAGCCCAACCTGCTTTCAATAGGAAACACTGTCAGTTTCATTAGTTGCTAATGAATATTATTAAACTAATCTGTCATTTGTTTTCTAATTATGTGTCACCAGACATCACAGTGGCAGCTGAGGTGACTGCTGGAGAATAATTTCTCCCCTTGAATTCCTCTGTAGTTTTTAGACTAAGAACAGCCAGGGATGATTAGCAATAATTTGAACCTGAGTAAGTCTCTCCCACCCAGCCTTTTGAGAATCATTTTTCCCCCTGCACATTATAGTGTAGTCAGAATCTCCATCATTGCCTGGCTTTGTCAGCTCACTCCCAGGAGAGGACGTTGGCCCATGCCAAACCTGGGACTTCCTCACTTCTGAAATCTCCACTTTGAGTAAGACTGCAGCTTCTTGTTCTCCATTGCAATTCTGTGGGTCTGAAATTTGGGATGGATGCAACTGCTCTACATTGAATGGATGGAGTTGTTCTGTGGAGCTTGGCTGGTCTGGGAGGTCTAAGTTGGTTTTGCTCCAATATTTGATGTCTTGAAAAGTTGGCTGGACAGCTTGTCTTTTTGTGTGGTCTCTCTAGTAGGGTAGGTGAACTTTTACACAGGGGCTCAGGGCTTATAATGAGTATTCCAAAGGCCAGGAATAGAACTGTACTGTTGAAAGACCTGCCCTGGAAGCATGCATGATACCATTTCATGTCCATCATTTGGTTAGAAAATAATTGCAGAGTCCACCCAGACTTAAGAAAAAACATTGGCTTCTCCACCTAGTGGGCAGTGCCTAGTATGTGGCCATCTTTGACCCATCCCAATGCCATCAGATGTTATATCATTGGTCCTGCTATGGTCCTTTCAACTCCTACTTTGCTTGACCTATGAAGTTGATTTCCTACCAGCAATCTGAATTTTCTACCTTTCTGGATTGTTCTGTGACTCTCTAAGTTGAAGCAGCTTGTGCCTCTCTTTTGATGTTGACTTCAACTTCTCTCTGAAGCCCTAAAGATTTTTTTTTTTTTTTTTTGCAGAACCGGGGATCAAACTCAGGACCTTGCACTTGCCAGGCAGGCACTTGTGCCCCTGAGCTATCTCCCCGGCTGAAGCCCTAAAGATTGCATTTCCTCTTGAGTGGCCCTTGTAAACCAAAGGGATTCAGCACTCAGTTGCAAACTCAGTTGCATACCTGGTCAGCCTTCAGTGTTTCTGATTTGTGTGTGTATGTGCACTATGCAGCTCAGATTGCTAGCGATCCTCCTGTTTTCAGCTTCCCTAGTGCTGGGATTACAGGCACTTGCCACCATGCACAGCCTCCACTTCTGGCTCAGCACGCCCAGGGGTGGGGCTGAGGCAGTCTGATTTTTCTTTACTTTCCTTTGATAATTATTAGGAATGTTACTCTTTCCTGGAATGCCCAGTCTAACTCCTCATGTATCTAATTGCTTGCAGTGTGTGTTGCCATCTTCTTATAAACCTGCACTTTGTCATTTCCCGTCACTTGTGCACGCTTGCTTAAACCCCTTCCAAGTAGAGACGGCTTTGCCTACCTTGGCATCACTCTCTCCTAACTGCATTCCTCATTCTCACCGTTTTCCCCAAGGACTAACCACTTCAACGTTGCTTTCTCGAGTCCATTCTCTCTCTACAGCCATGCTCATCCTGAACTTTGAGATTATAGCATCTACGATCTTCTTTTCATCCACATTCCTGTCCTTGGCAGTCAGATGCCTCGATGTGGTGTGGTTGACTAGGTAAAGGTTTCCTGGGCTCCTGATTCTCATATTCAGGGCCAATTTTCAGTCCTTACCTTGCTCTGTGTCTTTGACCTCTTCTTCCCTGTCAAGCTTCTTTCTTTTGCTGTGACTCTTTTATCATCTCTTATGACTTAATCCATTTAGGCAGATATAGAAAAATACCACAAACTAGGTGGCTAGATCAGACTCCTAGTGATTCTCCGATCCTCCCAAGTGCTGGGATAACTGGTGCGCCACCACACCCAGTCTCGGTGGCCATCTCAGATCGCCTCACAGGCATGGCTGGCACAGCATGCTGGAGATCAAATCCTGGCCGCTGCGCTCTGCCTAAGCAGGCACTCACTGAGCTATCAGGCCAGCCTTCAGCTTGTGTTTTGTGGCCTTTGCGTTGCTTCTCATTGTCTGGCCATGATGATAACTAGCAAGGTAAGTGGACTCTCTTTTAATCTCTGAGATGGCTTATAAAGCACAGAAATTTCTCTCAGTCTTGGAGTCTGGAGAGTCCAAGATCAAAATGTTGAGAATCTGTTGAGGGCCTCTTTCCTGGTTCATAGCTGGCTCTTTCTCACCTACTTCGTTGTATAGGAAATTTCTCCAAAATGCTAATTCGAATAAGTCCCTGCCCTGCTTAAAATACTTCAGTGCCTTCCTGTTGCCTAGAGATTAAAGTTTAAGCTTTAGCCTGACACTTAACTGCTGCTTACCTGTGAACTTCACATCCCTCCCTTCTCCTCATACTCTTCCTTGCTGTTTTAGGGAGTTATCTGCTGGAAATCTCTTCCTCTTTCATTTGGCTGTTTCTACCTGCACTTTAATTCTCAGCTTAAATGAAAGATTTACATCTTGCTCCCTGGGAGAAACTTGACAATGTCTGGAGAACTTTTCATTGCCATGATTTGAGGGTGCTGGAGACCAGAAGTGTTGGTAATCACCCTGCATTACACAAGACCCCTCCTTGCCCTCTCACACCTGGTCCAAAACATCAATAGTGCTGAGGCCCAGAAGCTGCTTTTGATCTGTTTTTATGCTACTGTATCTTTATATCATTTCGCTGATATCTTTCACGTGGCATTTTATTTATTTGAACTATATATTTCTCTGCTTAGATTATGTGAGCTAGCCAGAGGAGAAGATTTTATTTCCTGGCATAGAGAAGAACATTTTAAGGACTATAGTGCTTAGTTTAAAAAATGACTTTTCCCGATGCTACTCCTAAATTTCTCCTGCGTGTCTTGCAGGGTTCACGAAGCTATTATCAATCATTTACACTTTAGAGTGTATGAGGCTTGGTTGGTTTCGTGAGAACTGATTGATTGCTGAAGAACAGTAACTTGAGAAGAGACAGGACGCAGGGGAAGCGTTGGACGTTGGAGCTGTTCCTTGTCCCACGCGCTGTCCTCTCGCATTGCTTAGAAGTTGCGGTTCTCTGCTTTCTTCCCTCTTGTCCCAAACGTTGTGTAAAGCATCTCCAGGCAGCCTTTATTTACCTTGGCTTTCCTACGATTTCTGACAGTAGAAATCTGAAGTGACATTTATTCACCCATTGGCTCTTGGCTGTATTTCTACCCTTCTATATATTTTTGTGTTTTCCTGGGGAGGGGCTCTAGATGCCTATAAACTACATTTTAAAAATTCTCTTGCCAAATAGGTTTAGTTGTTTTATTCTGCAAATTGAGGTACTGGCAAGTGATTATGTGACAAAAGAAGGAAAAAAATATTTTCTGTGCTTCTGGAAGGATAGTAGACGTAGCCATTGTAGGCAAAGCCAGACTCCTGGCTTTCTGTCCTGGCAGCCGTGATTCAGCAGCCCAGCAGCAAAGCACCTACGGACTTGGGATCTGGTGGCAGTCGTTTCCTTTGGGCAAAACCAAGTGGTCCCACATGTGGTGTTTGGGCAGCCTCAGTGGCACAGAGATCATCGATTCTAAATGTTTTCCTTCACCCCCCCAGGCTTAGGGATGGGAGCAACTTCTTGAAACTATTAGCCTCTGGGTATGTTTACATTTTCTCTTTTCTCCTTTCTACCTCTTCCCAGATTTTCTTCTTTCTTACATTAACATGTTCCCTTGGCTTGAGCCACCCATGATATACGCATGACTGCCCCATCAGATGGCTCATAGCGCCTGATAGGATTGTCCCATTCCACTTTGGAGGGACAGTCGTGTATATTCCTCTGGTGGTTCAGAGCTGCTCTGTTACCAGGTATACGAATGGTGGCCCTGTTGTGATGTGTTAAAGTTCTTTATACAAAATATGTAGAGTGGTTCCTATTTCCTAAGGAGTCCCATAATAAAGTGGCCTGATATGGTGCATTCCTTTTCCCAAGAATGGTCCATATTTATGAGTATCCTGAGGTTTAGTTTCTTATAAAATTTTACTTTTGTCGGGATTAGGGTGTGAACTTTTGTAAATAAGGCATTTGAATTTTAGCACAACCAGGAGGAAAGCTGTCGCTTACAGAGGTAAGGTTTTATAACTCTCATGATTCAGAAAACATTTAAGATTCCAAGCAAGATCCCCCACTTCACTTCCTAAAGTTTATAGTCTTCTTCCCCTGAATGGATTGTTCAGTTTGATCTAATTTTCAGTTCTCTAGAATTAAAAGCAAGTTCTATTTCTTTTTTTAGGAGAGGAAATACATTCCTTGGATTTAACAACTCTGATTCCCAGCCAAAGAAATACCTGGTTGCTTTGACAATCTTACACATTTTATTAGCATGAAACAATTATGCAGGAGCCAGTGCAGCCTCATTTGCTCCATCACATAATCATGCGCCAAGCAGGCATCTTTTGGGAGAAGCTATTTAAAACCTTCTGATACCTTCTTGTCATAATTAGAAGGAAATCGAAGCTATAGACACGAGTTTACCCCAGCTCTCTTGCTGCTCCTGTTCTTCCCGCCCCCTGCCCTGCATCTGTCCCATTCTCCCACTCACCCCCTGTGACCTGCTTTGCTGCAGCCAAATCCTGGAATCCAGGGCCTGGCTCTGGGTTTTTATACCTGCTGCCAAGAACATGCGCTTAGATCATTCTGGGATTAACTCCTTTTGATCCTGTTCTTAGATAAACTTAACACTGTGCTTCAGGGAGGATTTCAGTAATGCCCCTATATCAAGGAACTTCCTACCCCAAATCGTGATAGTTTGCTCAAATGTGTAATGGTTCCTAGTGCTCTATCACCTGGCACATAGCATTTATTAGTTTTGTGGTTGATCTTCTGCCATTTGCCACTGAAATGTAAACTCCCTGAAGGCATGGAATGTGTCTTTTCATGGTAGCTTTGTCTTCTAGGGTTTGTGATGTCTTCAGGCATATAATGCTGTAGGTACCTGACAGATACCCAAATGGCTTAACTTACTGCACCCACGGTGCTGTCCACCCAAGCCAGCAGGGATTTGTTTACACCCACTATGTGTGGATCAGAGATAGAGATAAGCAAGGCATGGCGCTTCTCTTAGCTAAGGTCCTGTGTGGTGGGAGTGGGCTTTGCCAACAGCATTGACCCCACCCTAGTTCTTTCTGGGCATTCTTGACATGCTGGGCACTTTGCCAACTGTCTGCAGTCTCTGTCCATGACAGAGGTATTAATAACCCTGTTTTTCAGTGTGAAAACTGAAATCTGGAGGTTTAGTAACTACACTAAATAATACACTCCAGTACTAAATTTAAGCCTAAGTCTAAATCTGCTTGCAACCTCTTCCTGGTCCCTTCGTTTTCCAGTGCCTTCTTTTTCTTTACAGGATATTTTTTGTATAGAATAAGCAGATTCTTTGAATAGGTTCTAGTGTTCCCTAGCACCGTGGAATGATTATAGCTCAACATCACTTATATGTTGTGGAGAACTAGAAGGGACAGGCTTGAAGGCTGCGAACCTAGAGAGCTGCTAAGAGATGAAAAGACTAACTGCCCACAGTCAGTGCCCGCTGCAGGCACAAGTTGAAGCTCTGTTCTATACTCTGCCCATTGCTGCGTGTTGAAGAGGCTTGAGAAAATTTAGCCAGAATGGAGAGAATAATCAAGAGGTCAGAGTTAAAAACTAGATCTCTTATGTTTCTTAATCTCCTTTGAATAAGTTTTCTAAAGCATAGTTTAATTAAAACCCCAAAAATGCAAATATAAGAAATGTAGTACTTCTTGGCACTTTTTAAATGAAAGTACAATGTATCTTCTCCCCACACTGCCTAAAAATTCTTTCCCATTTTTCCTTCTCCTTTCCTTTCTGCTAATTTTAAAGTTCTTCCCCCTATACACAGATTCTCCCTATATAAACCAGGGCAGTCCTGACCTCACAATCCTCCTGTCCATTCCATCGGTTTACAATGAAGTAGAAACTAGCTCTGCGTGGTCCTACAGCATTCTCACTTTATACTCAACTCCTCTTTCCACTTATCTGGTTCTGTTATTTACAAGGAGTAGAAGCTTAAAAAAATCCCTGTCTATTTCTACCACTTAATACAAGAAGAGCTGGAATTTAAGGACAATTTAAGAGTTAATCATTTTTCCTTAGAAGAGGCTTGGATAGGGATTGAGAAAAAATAATGTACTTTCTGTTTTTCAGTACAGGGATTGAATCCAGGGATTTGCATATCCCTAGCCTTTCTTTCCAACTTTGAGCTGGTGACTTGTGAAGTTGCTAAGTTGCTCAGTGTGAACTCGATTTTATGATCCTTAGCATCAGCCTCCTCGAGGGCTGGGATTACAGGGGTACACCCACACACTTGGCAACCCTGACATCTGGTTTTTTCATCCTGAAAGCAATCATCACCTTTGTCTGTGTGTGCCACTTGGACCAATCCCTGCCTCATCCATGAATTTTCTTTCTTTCAAACCGCTGCAGTGGTGTTGCTTAAAATTAGTTACTGGTCAAAGGGGGAAGACATTAGATCCTGCTAGGAAGAAGATGGTTACAGAGTTGTTTATGTCCTGGGATTTTCCTGATTCCCCTCATCAAGTGCCCCAACCTTGGCCAGCCTTACTCCTGGGATAAGACAAGGAGTGGAGACCTCAGAGGGAGGCCTCTGTGAGCTTCAGATAGATAGCGTCTCCTCTCTGTGTGTTTGTGCTGTGGCTCTTTGGCCATGGTTCTAGGAGTTGGGTGGCAATGAGCACAATCTGTTTTCATTTTAGGGAAGAGAGGGAACTCCTAGCTTTCTCCAGATTTTGGTAGGAAGCATAGCTACTTCACCCTACTGGAAACTATCAACATTAAACAA
This sequence comes from Capromys pilorides, assembly GCA_004027915.1. Taxonomy (NCBI): domain Eukaryota; kingdom Metazoa; phylum Chordata; class Mammalia; order Rodentia; family Capromyidae; genus Capromys; species Capromys pilorides. The sequence goes on along the minus strand of PVKN010007523.1, from coordinate 8,112 downwards.
ACAAACTCTGGGAAGCCTCTTTGTAATGACAGAATAAATCTATCCTTACATTTCTCTGAAATAACAAGGAGATGCAATACAAAGAGAAAACCGTGTGCTCTGTCTCATAAATCAGTCCTCTTGTTGCGACCAGCACATATGGTGTGGTGCCGCGGCCCACTGCTCAGAGACCTGCTAATGGAGGGCCATATGTGCTTCTGTAAGATCAAAGCACATCAGGCCTGGTTTAAGACTCCGTGGCGGCCCCGACATGGAACTTGCTTGCATTTATTGGCTTGTGTTCCTGCATTAGCACTGTTCTTGCCACCATAGACTCACCTCTTCCTTCATTTTTTCTTTTCTGTCTTTTAGGAGTCCAGGGGGGCTGGATAGTGTAAAACTTGTGTTTCGACATGGTAGAGTCTTTTTTGTAGGCAGCGGCCGCTAGAGATATGCGAGTGTCAGGAATGAGTGGCATCATAATGGATGGAGCCTGTGGGACAGAGCAGTCTTTTTTCTGCTTGCAGCCTTGCCTTTTGGAGTATACCAGTTATGAGAGGCTAGGGTTTCTGGTTTAAGTGAAGAGGGAAAGGGGTATTGATGGGCTTTTTCCCTTCCACCTTTTTATTGAAATTCTAGAATGGAGACTTTGAAAAAAATGGATAGACCCGGAATATACTTTGCCTATATAAACAAAATGGATGAATGAGATTGCAAAGCTTTTTAATTATTGTGGGCACAGCACAAGTGAAGACTAAAGAAGTTATTATTAACAGGACCAGATGTGCAGTGCATCTTTCCTTAGGGAGCTCCAGGAACCTTGTGTGCATGGGTGCATTTATCTTCGGGGTGACCCTTTGAGAGGGGTGTCTGGTGAAGGCAGTACCCTCTAATTTGTTATGGCCCAAGTTTCTTCCTCTGTTCCCAGGAGATCCCAGGGAGATCAGAACAGGCACATGAGGAATGCTAGAACTCATGTGAGACAATGCTTTCTGATAGGGAAGAAACAAAATTATGCACTCTTCCAAATGACAAAAAAGCTGGCTATTATCTTCTGAATCAAAATAATATGTTGCAGGCATGGTGAAGCATGCCTGTAATTCTCAAACCTAAGATTATGAGCTTCAGGCCAACTTGAACTGGGTCACATAGTGAGTTCCAGCAAGCTAGCACTGTATAGTCAGATCCTGTCCACACAACCACAGTCCTTGCTTGTCACCATGATAAAGATCGAATGTAATTATTTTTGGAATCTTGACCATAATATTTTTTAGGACCCTTTTATTTAGATTAGTGATGGCAAACCTTTTAGAGCTTTCAATGACAGCAAATAGCTCACTTGAGCATATGTGCTTAAGTTCCCCTCCGCTGGCATGTACCATGTGGACACTCACTATCAGTCTTAATAACCAAGGTTTGCTATGAAGGTCTGTCTGTCTATGTGTCTGTCTTTCTATCTACATTTCTTGATAGTTAACTCTGTGCCTTTGCAGTCTGACAGAATCCTATTGTTTTCAAGTCAACACTCATTTTTGAATCCAAGTGAGATTTAAAAACTAGGACTGTGCCAGGTGTGGTAACACTTGTCTGGAATCTCAGCTGCTCCAGAGGCTGAGGCAAGATGCTTGCACACTGAAGGCCAATTTAGGGAACATAGTGAGACTGTCAAAGTGCAAAACAAAACTGAATTTGATCCCAGTTGCTGAACTCTATCCCGTCTCCAAAAAAAGTGGTGATTGCTTTAGGGTGTGTATTATATTTAGAAAAATTCCAGTGGTGATTTATGGGACCATTCATTTCTCAAATCTAAAATGTGATGATTGAGGGAAAGCATACAAACATCGGGGGAATAAAATACTACTGAAATATAACCTCAAAGAAAACATGATTGCTATCTGAAAGGGGAAATAAGTGCCAATGTTCTAGCGTGTTGGTGTCAAGAGGTGACATCTTTTCTCCTTTTTTTTTCCTTTGGTATAGTCCTTACACAATTAGGACTCATAGTGATCCTTCTGTGTGCACCACCACGCCTGGACTCAGGCACAGGTGCACCCGGGGGGTGGGACTAGTGTGGCATTTGGTACCGGGAATTGAGTCCAGGTCCCTGTGTTTGTGTATGTAGGTGCTTAAGCTATCTTGCCAGTCCCAGAGGTGCCATCTTTTCAACTATACTTCCCAAACCAAGGCGGTCACTAGAGAGAACACCAGGAGGGTGTGAGTGAGGCTGTTAACAGTGCCAGGCTCGTGTGGCTCGGGGTACTGATTGGAGAGGCCATGAGTAGAGTCTAAGGATGTGCTAATGGGTTTTCTGAGGTGATTCTGATAGTGTTCTTTGGGTTGGGAAGTATAGGTTATAAAACCCTTGTCTTGAGTTTTAGTTTAGGCTTTTCTGTGTATTTGCCCAACTAAGCCCTTCTGTTTGACAAGTGTGAGCTGAGTGCCAGAAGACAGAATGTTGAGACAAGGGGGCAGGCCAAGCCATACGATGGCTCTGGACATCATTTTCTCATCTTTCAGTAGAGGTTGGCTGAGATTTCAGGTTCCACTCAGCTCAAGTAGTCAATGATATTTAAGAAACTGAGCCACTGGCCGCTGAAATGCCTTTCAATTTCTCTTTGGTTCTTACTGCCAAGTTGGCACTCTCCCAGCCAGTTTTCTACCTTGCCTGAGACCTACCTTTGAGCAATAGTCACTAGGACCTCCTGTCAGCCTGAAAGAAATGCTAAAAGATTTCTGCTCTTCATTCAGGGGCTGTTGGGCTGAGAAGTGGACCCCAGTGTCTCTGGAGCTACGTGTGTTGCTGTTCTTCAGAGTAATATGCAAGGTCGCCATCTACCACTGGCACAAAAGAGCTCTTGGACTTAGCGATTCCCATCAGAGGCACACAAGGCATACCGTCTGAAAGGCAGGTGGCTGTGGGTACGTGTGGACCCCCACACCATGGAAGGCTAAAGGAGGCTGGGGTGCATTTTTTCAGCCTCTCACAGGCATCGAGTTGGCATAGAGTGGAAGACACAGTGGGTTCACAAACTCATTTTGACTTTAGTGCAAAGTGCAGTGGAAAGCAACATATAATTCAAAGTTTAAGGAGTTTTCATAAAACAACTTTGTGTGGATTTGAAACTCAGAAGCTCTTATTCTGAGATGGAAAGGCCATGAGCTTTGAAAACTCAGTTTTCTTTAGGAGTCTTCTTATGATCCAGTAAAGTTATTGTTCATAGCTAGTGACAGTAGAGCTGTTCCTGAATTTTATGGTCAAGGGAATTTTCTCCTAATAATGATGGTTCAAATATTTTTAGTGTTCATCAGATTGAAAAGTCAAAATCTCTGTGTCTACCAGCAACTAGTAATTTGTAGTTCTTTCCTGAGGCAGAAGTGGAGGTCAGGGAACTCAGATTTGAGTCCTGGACCACTCATTTTCAGTGGCTATCAGTGGTCCAGGTGGTAGAGACACATGAGGGGAGGGTTAAAGTGTAATTCAACAGGCAGGGCCGTTGCTAGTCTCAGTGATGGTGTCTTTTTGGGAATTAAGGCTTGACATAACATATCTCCTAAATTTTTTCAAAAGAAGCTAAATATTAGGGCTCTTAGATTTCTGCCCGTGGGCTTCTGTTGAGAGGCACAGGGTGTGGCAGTCCTTAGTGCTGTGTGGTAGAAAAGACGCAGAACCATCCATGGTCATCTTGGATCAGGGTGTCTCTATGTGGATGCTCCTCCAGCAGAGGGCAGGTCTTCTGTGGCAGACACATCTCTCTTTCTTGTATCCTATGTCTCTGCCCTCAGGGGTAGCTCCCTAATGTACTGCCTTCCCCTGAAGTTACTACCTCCTGCCTGTTCTTTAGGCTTTCCCCAGGATCCTGTGCCATGGGTTGGCAAAGCTGAGTGTGAATCACAGTTGAGAGTCCTGCCTCAGTCATATTCTCTGTCCTAGTTTTACTTCTAGGTAGGTTAGAAACTGTGGCTGGGAATCCTGAGGGTGATGGAAAAAAGAAAAGATACAAGGTGGCTTCTCACTAGGAATTGACTTTAAGACATTTTTACTTATGGTTTGTATGCAAGTCTAAAATACAAATAAATATGTTTAATGTGAGGCTTAAAACTTTGCCACTCATTTGACCCAGGAACAAGACCCAGCATGTGAGTAGAACTTCATCCATCAGACAGACCCATGGTGGAAAACTGTAGCAGAACTCCCTGCAGAGAGGCTAGAGACAAGAACCACCCAGCTGATCCAGGAGAAGAACATCTTGCCAGAGTGGCCCAGCAGGTTCACCTCCAAGGGCTGCAGCAGGAAGAAGTGGAGCTTAATAGCCAGACCCAAGCCATACCCACCTGGACAAGTTGGAACCTGGTAGATCCAGACCTGGTGCTAAGGTAAGAACTCTACCAAAGCTCTATAACAAAGGTCAGAAGGCAGGGCTACACAAAATGACAAAGAGAAGGAGCAAAATGCACTCTCAGGCCCTGAGCCCACCCAGAACAAATGCAGGAGACAATAGCATAGAAGAAATTGGAAATCACACACCTGAAATCTCTGAAATAACAGCATCCAAAGTAAAGTAACAACTGCAGAAAGGTATAGAGGAAATCAGACCAGAAATAATTTCTGAAGTAAAAAAAAAAGAAATAATATCTATAATAAAAGAAGTACTAAGTGCTTCTAAAGAAGACTGATAAAAAATAGAGGAGAATAGAAAAATGATGGAATCTTTGTATGAGCAATATAGGAAAATTAAAGAATACAGGAAGCAGATTCAAAGTGCTATATAGGAACTTAAAACCTCAATCACGAGCTGGTAAAACTATTTCAATGAAAGTGAAGATAGACTTTGAGACCTTAAAGACATCACTGTAGCTAGTGAAAAGGTGAGAAAAGACCTGTTAAAAATCACTAGGATGCAAGAAAAGACAATCCAACATCTGAAAGATGATGCAAAGATGAACAACTTAAGACTAATAGGCATCAGTGAGAAAGAAGTCAATACAAACGATATAAAAAGAATATGGGCAGAAATAATAGAAAACTTCCCAAATATGGGGAAACAATTTGACATTCAGGTAACTGAAGCATATAGCACTCCAAATAACATCAACCCAATTAAACAATACCCAGATATATAACAATCAAGATCCCAGAAATTCAGCACAGGAACAATATACTAAGAGCCACTGGAGAAAAGAATCAGATCACATTTAAGGAAAACCCATCAGAATAATGGCAGATTTCTCTTTACAAAATATGAAGTCAAAAAGAGTATGGAACAAAGTACTACAAGTCTTGCAAGAAAATGAATTCCAACCCAGACTAATATACTCCATGTCTTAGTTATTCTCTCATTGCTGAGACAAACACCTGGCACCCAAAATGAAGGAAGGAAAAATTCATTCGCAGTTACTGGAGGTTTTAGTCCATATTCCACTGCCTCCAAGGGAGCGACGCACATGGCAGAAAACAACTTTTCATGGTGGCAGCAAAGAACAAGAGGGCAAAGGGGGAGAGTAGAAGCAGCTCAAGCAGCTAACTTCTCTTCCTTCCTTTCATTGAAATGCAAATCACCTGCTCCAGGGGAGGTGCAGCACCCACACCCACAATGATCAATTACAAATTCAGGAAGCTGCCCCATGACTGCATGAGGCTTTGGGGGAACACCTACACAAAAACCATGACACCCCACAAAACTCTCTTTCAAGTATAATGGAGAAGTGAAATACTTCCAGGACAAAGAACAACAAAAAACTTCATGATGACAAAGCCAGCACTACAAAGTTTGCTGAAATGTATTCTAGAGTGGGATCAAAATGACCATAACTCCATGAAGGAGAATGGAAAGAACCCACCAAATAGGGCAAACAATTAAACACAGGAGAAAAAAGAGGTATGCAACAGCAGTTTTTCAACTATTCTTTAGTATACAGCAGCAAAATATTTCCATCAGCATATTCTACAAATGGACTACTCCTATACCCTATGGGTCATGATTCTGTCTGGGTCCAAAGAGTGGCTATCAAGGAAATAGCAGTATCTCAGTCCCACAAGTGACACCTGGCCACCAGTAAGCCTCATGGACACTGTCCATGTCCGTGACGTACTAGAATTTTGCGTGATATCCTATCCCCAAAATGTTAGAAGTTTGGGTCATATATTTGCCATTCCAGTATTTATGTTATGTTTTATTCTTACTAATTCTTTACTACCATGAGAACTTCTTCTTAGTTGATATTTTTGCATATATTAACCTATTCTAATACTATGCGAGTACTCTGAATTGATTACAGATTCATCCATATGATACACAATGTACTGGCCTCTATGCTGGACTCACAATTTGATTTGAATTTTGGAATATTGTTTTGAAATATTAATTTAATTTTTAATTAATATTTAATTAATTTTCTGAATATTGTTTGATTATACTTTTTGTTTTATGATTCATACTATATCTTTGACTTACAATCTACTTATAAAACATGGTATGATATTTTCTTCTAGTATTAGAAACTTTAAAAAGCAAAAAAAAGAAAAAAAATATATGTATACACAAGAGAGTTGGAATAGATGTAGAGCTACTTTCTCTTAATTCATTGAGAATAAAAGTTTGGGGCTGGCAAAATACCTCAGCGGTCTAGAGCACCTGCTTAGGCAGGCTTAGGCAACTACAGGGACTGCAGTTTGATCTCCAGCACCACACGCTGTGCCAGCCCCACCCCCAGGGCAGGCTGAGCCAGCCATAACATAGATAAATGAAGTTTAAAAAAAAGATAATAAAAGTTTGTACTAATATTGTTTAGACAAGACATCAGACTGCATCTTGTCCTCTGGATAACTACTATGAGGACAAAAATATGCATTGTATTAATTATTGTAACCATCCCACTAGCTTGTTTTGAAACTGTTTCATATCTATTTTATCGTTTGTTCTCATTAAAATGAATAAAAAAATAATAAGAAAATAAAACTTGGCTGCTATGTCAATATGACCTGTATCTCCCACCACTGAAATACTTTTAGGTCTTATTTTGCTTGGAAAGAGTATCTACCCTTCCATATCTCAGGCTGCATTCCAAAATCATTTGGGTGCCATGAATCTATGAGTCAGGGTATTTGTTTATTTGTTTTTTGGTGGAACTGGGGTTCAAACTCACGACCTTGCATTTGCCAGGCAGGCACTTGTGCCACAGAGCTATCTCCCTGGCACCTCAGTCAGGGTGTTGAGTAAACAAAATGTTATACTATTATCGAGTAATTTGTAAAGAGTGAAAACGGATTACTTATATAGGTATGGAGCAGAATTAATAGCAAGTGTGCAATATACTAGAACTAGAAACAGTGGGAGTCCATTATCACTCCCTGCTCTGGAGGTCCTGGGGGAGACAGTGGCTCCTGGAACCTGGAGAAAACCCCGGCTGCAAGAAAGACAATGGAGAAAGGAGACAGCTGCTTTGTAGGAAGCAGCTTCATGGGAAGCCAGAGCCTAAGAACCCACCTTCATTCTCTGCCCTTTGGTCAGCTATCTGGCCTCACTCATTCTTGGTAGCGTCCAGGTGGAAGCCTGTACCCATGCAGGTCAGCAGATAGGAGAAGGGTGGAGAGTAAGTGTGCAGAGGCTTTGCGCAAACTATGGAACACAATTTTCTTTTTTTTTGTACTAGGGATTGAACTCTGGATCTTGCACTTGCCAGGCAGGTGCTTAAGCCATTGAGCTATCTCCCTGGCCTGGGACACAATATTCTAAAAGATCAGAGACTTCCAGATACAGTCATAAGTTGCCAATTGGATCTGAATTGTTTAGTCAAATGTAACTGCTAGCATTTCCATGCTGAAATGCTTGAACTAAACTCTCAATAGAAGCATTTGAATAAACACTACTAAAACATGAATTATATTTCAAATGATTAATGGCATGGTTATTCAGAAAATTCAACAAATATTTGGAATATACTTGGAATATTCTAGTACTGTGGTCACCTCATCTATGAACTATATTGATAACAGAGAGCAAGATGAAATTTTATTTATATTGGGGTCAGCCAGGGGTGTCTTGTAAACTTGTTTGAGTAACGGATTGTCCATTTGCCCTTCATCTCTGGTAGACAGTGACTTTTGGTTTTTTATTTTATTTTTTATTTAGATTG
>PVKN010007522.1:0-26552 GCA_004027915.1 Capromys pilorides | reverse complement strand
TTGAGATAATGTCTAGAGTATTGATTCATCTATTAAGTCAACTTCCGTAGGACTTTGGGAGGGTGCTGTGTAGCTGAAGGTTGACATGTGGAAACATAAACATATCGTCCCAAATCACAGGTGAGCTTTATGTTATCAAACTTTAAAGCCTTTATTCTTATGTGGGCCTCTAGTCTGTCAGACTTTACCAGGCAATCATTTTAAATAAGTCTGGCTACTCTGAAAACCTATATTAATGGTGTTTCCTGGCCAAGCTCAAAACAAACAAACAAAAAATCCCAGAAGATATAAAATAAAAAAATATTATTGAGCTCAAAAACTATGTTTTAGGGTACAGGGATAGAGCTCAGCAGCACAGCAGCAGCATGATCATGAGTTTGATTCCCAATAAAAAAAAAAAATCAAACAGGGCTGCTACAGGTGATAACCAGTTATTAACACACATTAAATAAACAATTGAAGGGTGGGGCGCTAGCTCATCGGTCTAAGCGCAAATGCAAAGTCCGGCTTTAGTGCTCCGTACCACATGCTGTGCCAGCCACTAAAAGTGGGTGTGGTGGTGCACGCCTGCAATCCCAGCCGTGGGGAGGCTGAGACAAGAGGATCACTATGAGTCCGAGCTGTGCAGTGTGGCCCTGTATGAAATACATGAATAAATAAGATTTAAAAAACCCCTGATGGAGAAGCATACAAACACACAAAAACAATGGTTTTAAACCAGAGTGCATGCCCACATGCATTGGCTGCGTGTGACTGCGACAGCCCTTTCATTGTCTGCTCATTTGTAACTGTGCAGGGCTGGTCCAAGCTTTTCTTGTAAGTCATCAGTTGGCAGAGACACCGTGTAATGACAGGTGGGAAAACCGTTCCACACCAATGGCAGCATAGGCTATTATTAAGGAAGGATTCAGGCCAGTGGCTTATTCTGCTGGACCAGAGCTGCTCCTGTGTAACAGTGTTAAGAAATCAGAAGGATTCTTTGAACTGTCCTCTGTTTGCCAGTGAACGCACCTGCGGCGCACCCTCGAGAGAGGAGAGGGAAGTGAGAGGAGTTTGCATTTCCAGTTCTGCCCAGGGGAAGAATGGCTGATAAATTTGGAGGAAAACATTTACATTTATTCTTGAGGGGCGTGAGGGTGGAATCTAGGTCCGATTTAAGAATGTCCCTCAGAGACAAGTCAAGGTTGAACTCGGGAAGAGTCCCCAGCAGAGTCTCCCACCCTGGAGACCCGGTCCTGGAATGCAGTGGCCAAGGAGAAGAGACCCGCCCTGGAGTACCACGTCCCAGCCACCTCCAGGGCAGAAGGGCCACTGAGACCGAGAGCATCCCAGATGGGTCTCCAGGAGCAGCAAAGCGCGCCTCTGAAGGGAAGGTCTACAGGTGGCTCCAGTCGCAGAAGCAGGATATTCACCTACCATTGCACCCAAAGGTGACAAGCGGCTCATGTTCAGGGCCCACCTCTGATCCACCCCTCATCGGCAGGGTAACCTCTGGAGCTACAGAATAGTTTATTTTTTCCATTTGACCAAAAAGTATTCTAGAAAGATTAACTTTCAATTTTAGAATCTTTTTGGTGGTGTATAAAACATACCATACACTTTATAATAATTCCCTTAAATAGATAGCATGAAAATCGCCAATAATTTCCTCAGCAGCTGTTAGGTTAAGGTCTATGCCACCAGTGTCTACACACACACTTTTTCAAAGCCTCTCGCTGTGCTTTTTAGCTTGTCTCTTCTGCCCTCTCTGCATGGAATTATGATCCTTAAGTCATGGAAGGCGCCACCCAGGCCGATCTCGTTCTAGGCAGCTCTGTGAGCTGAGACCAGCCTGGCTTCTTGCCCCTGGTGAAACTCCATTCACGTCCCTGTTTCACATGTCGTTAACAGAACTCACTGTTAGATGACATCCTAAAAATGCTTGCATTGTCTCAAGTTTTATATGTGTTTATAGGGGTACAGGTGACAAACCACACCCATTGCTGCAGTGTGGCCCTATGGCCCAGGACCAGCATCACGCCCCACCCCACGCGAAGCATCATTCACATCTGGCAAGAGCCCAGCGGGCCCACAGTCACTCATGAGCGGGAAGCTGCTGGGTCCTTGGCTCTTGTTTTCTGCATTTATGTTTTCATGAAAAAGCCAAGAAGGAAGGGAGGGCTCTGCATTGGTCTGTGGCCCCCGGGCAGGGCATAGCAGCCTGTGTCCAGTACTGGGGCACCACGCTTGCCCGGTGCCGTTCTGCAGCCTCCTGGGGTCACTGCAGCTTTCCGGCTGGGGAGTAACAGGGAACAGGTCCCTAGAACTGCAAGATGAGGAGGGAAACCAGGGCATCAGCTGAGCTGGTCCAGACTCGAAGGAGAAGAGGCAAGCATGTGCAGGAAGCGTCGGGAGCTAAGGACAAATTCCAGACAATCTATTTAGTGTTAATTCAGCAGTGGGTCAGAAATAATATCGCATGGCATTTTTGGACACTTGAGTTTTCACAAGCCTTTATGTAATTTGTACCACAGTCCTATAATTGACCCGGCTGCCACTGTGTATACAAGGAAAAGGAGTGTGGCACGGGGAGCAAGTGTCATGAGGGAGGGCGTGGCAGGCTGCTTCCCAGTTGTGTAAACACAAGCTGAACTTCCAGTAAAGCCGGCCACCTGCAGGGTGGGTCGGGCCAGGCTACAGGTAAGTGTGAGCCAGCAGGGCCTGAGCGAGGTGGGACGACACTCTCTGAGGAAACCACGAGGCTCCTGGGTAGCTTTCCACAAGGCTGTCAACCGTGGTGGCAGTGTGACAGATATCAAGGAAAGCTGTGACATGCTGCTGACACGTTCTGCCACTAGGTGGCCTATGGGTTTAACATTTGCTTTCTGGTTCTGTTTCTTTGCGCTTTGGAGGTATCTGGCAGTTACCTTTGAAGAGTCAAGAAAACGTTTTTTCTCTGATGCTACCCAACCTGAGGAAGGCACAGACACTGGGGACTTTATGACAGTGGTCGTGGGGCATGTCTATCTGGGTTACATATCCAAGTATTTGTCTACTGAAGGAAGACACGGAGTTCCAGTAGTGAAGGAGCAATTGTTTTTGTCATCCTGACTAGCACAGAGAAGCTCCCAAGGAGCAGAGAGCATTTTAACATTCACGAGAGGTCTACTGCTGGTAAGCTCCAGGCCAGACAGGTCTCCGGCGCTGGTAAGTGACCGTGTTGAATTCTTCCCACAGCTGCGGGGCTCCTCTGTGTGCTGTAGGTGTCTTTTGTGTGGTGTTGTACCCAAGCTTCCCTGATGGGCTGGTCAGCCAGATTTCCTCAGGGGGGCCTTGTTATGGTTTGTATCTAGTTGTCCCCCTAAAGCCTCCTGGCCCCCACCTGTGATGAATGAACTGTACACACACACACACACACACACACACACACACACACACATACACACACACACACACACAGAACACAGGGAATTCCCAAAAGAGTTCTGAGTTGTAGTTAGCAGTGTTCTACAATTGGCCACTTCCTAGTTTCAGCAGGGCTACGCTGGTTAGAGAGGAAGCCAGGTACCGACAGGGCATCCAGGAGCCCCCTGGGTTACCTCAGCAACTGCATTGTGAATCTACACTTATTTCCAAAAGGTAAAAAACACAACAGCCACAAATGACAAAGGTGGCAGACAAAGGTGTCCATACAAGGTGAAGATGGCACCTGAGGAGGGGAGACAGCGTCCCTGGAACGGAAGAGCAGGAGCTGAACCCAGACACCCAGGTTCTGTTTCCTGTCCTCTTTCCTCACAGGTGTGACCCCACCAGGTGTCCTCTCTGTGCCTTGTGTTTGCAATTGGGAAAGAGCAGTGGGGCTGTGGGGAGGGTGCTCCATGCCAGTGTCAAGCCGGGAAGTGCAGCTTCCTGTTAGGAATTTGAGAAAAGAACCTGTGAGACTCACATCTGGATGCTGGTGTGGCCCGAAGCCCAGCCGGTGAGGAGCCACGGGGAGTTGTGGAGTTTCCAGCCCCTTGCAGAAGGAAAGGCAGGGGAAGGGGGGCAGGCTGAGCACAGAGGTGGGGCTGGGCCTTTCAGGCAGGCATGGAGAAGAGAGTTAAAGACCAACGTGGATCTAGCTACGTCTCCCTCTCAAAGAGCTTAAGCTAAGAAAGTTAGCATCCAAAATTGGAGAAAAAGAAGGGCTATGAGGATAGCCAACATTTTGGCCCTAGCCCTTCAAGGTCAGTGAGGACTCAGGACATAAGAGAACCTGTGCTGCAACATCCTATAATTCAGAGGTTTCCCAAATTTTCTGTTCAAGGAGATTAAGGGACCTCAGAGGAAAAGGATAAATGAAATATAGTGTGCCTAAGGAGAGTCACCTAGAGAGAGGACATTCTTTCAGGCTTTCACAGAGAGCAAACTGGTCAAGCAATGGCCATGACTCATCCCGATGGCTGATACTGGCAACAGCTTTACAAAGCACTGTACATGGTTCCAAAGTTAATCCTGAGGGGATTTGACCCTAGAAGATACAAAAGATGAATGTTCTATTATACAGGTCTGGCCTTAACTTGCCCTTGATCACCCAGCAGAAAAGCTTAATTACGAGACATAGAAAGCAGAGCTAGATCAGTATGACAAGCTGTAAGAGGCTTATACCAAGAGCCTCCAACATTGCCAGTTTCACTGGTATCCCACTACAATTATGGAACACTGGACTATGTATACAACTACTCCCTCTTTGTACAAAGAGAAGATAAAATTTTGTTGTTGTTGTTGTTGTTTTCTTTCTTTCCTCCCCTACTAATATAGATTAGAAAATTTATCATGTCTACACCCTGTGCTCTGTATAACTATTATGAGGACAATAATATTCAATGTATCAATTATTATGAATGCACTACTAACGTGTTTTGAAACTATCCTATTGTTATTTCTTATTAAAGATTAAAAAAATACAAAAAAAGGCTAGCATCTGACTCAGAGCAATGCCTCCGTTCACCAGGGCTTCTGCCAGTGTGTGTTTCAGACAGCAGTGGCGGCACCGAGGCGTGGGGAAGGGTGAGCTAGACCAGCTGCCCCTGCAGAAGCACAGACCTGGGGGTCTGCTCTTCGTCCAAGGGCGGATTCCAAATCTGAGCTATTGTACTTTCATGATTTTAGGGCTATATTTTCTGAGCTTCCTGTAAATAGGCGGATTACTATGAGTCCAATCTAGTAGTGAGACCCTGAACACCCTGTAGACCCTTCCCTAAAAAAAACCAAACAAACAGTCCCTCATTCAGAACTTCCACCATGCTGGGGACCAACGTGTTTCACTGACTCCCTCACCCATGGTTGGCAAGATGCACCATGATTCTATGGAGCAGTAAGGGAACATTCTGCCACTCAACCTATGACACTGGGATTGCAAAGAGGGCCCAACCTGGGAAAGATAGGACACTCAGTCCGTGTGTGCGTCTTGAGGTGGACGGCTGCAGGAGCTTTCTCTTCAGTCTGAGGAAAGCCAGAAAGGACGGACGCCGCTTAGGATGAGATCTGTGCTGCGGTTCCCTTCTCATCATTGATGTGACCCTGGACAGGGGTATTTGGTTAATTCTGTCCAATGGAATCACACATCTGTTCAGCTCAGGACTCAACTATTTTCTGAGTGTAGTGACTGTATCGTCACACTTGTCACTTGGCGTGCAGCAGTGCGGGTTTCTCTTCCTCTTATTTTGGGCCAGGGCATTTCTTATGTTCATTTAAAGGGATTTCCTCGTGTTTCCATGCTGTGAGCCACAGGCGTAATTGTAGATCCAGGGGCCTGAGAGGTGGCTGTCCTGTCTCAGCATGGCGCTCTCTTGCAGCTTCCGCCTCCTTGCTCTTTGTCCTTCCCGTCCTGCAAGTTGAAACCCAGCCGCACGGTGCGCTGTGCACACTGCTTCCCACACGTTGACCTTGGCCTCCGGGCTCCCTGGATATCTGATGTGAGCCGATTCACATAACCATCATGTCCACTATTGGGAAAAGTAGCCTGCCTTCCCCAGGGACCGCCCTGCAGCAGCCCGTGTCTGCCTCCTGTGAGGTGCTGGGGGGCTGTCCGGCAGCAGCTCCCCAAGGTCGCCTTACTTTGGCTCTCTCTAACTCACGTATCTTTTCTCTCACCACTGTACTGATTTTATGAAATTGTCTCATACATATTCGTTTTATTCCATTCCTTCAGAAATTAAATTATATCATCCACTTTCTGTAAAGGTGGCCCCTCTAAAAGAAAACCAAGCCAGGCGTGGTGGCACACACCTGTAATCCCAGCACTTGAGAGGCTGAGGCAGGAGGATTGGTGTGAGTTTGAGACCAGCCTGGACTACAAAAGTGAGTTCAAGGCCAGCCTGAACTGCATAGCGAGACCCTGTCTCAAAAAGAAAAAAAAAAAGAAAAAAAAATATATATATTTATATGTATAAAAGAAAACCAAGCAAAACAAAGGACAGACGGAAGGACAAACAGACGTTCCTTCCTTCTGCTTGGCTTGTGTTTTGTCATGTCTTGGAGTTTACAGAAGCAGTTAGAGCAGTTCTCAAGTGCTGCACACTGGAGTCCAGTGGGCTTTTCAATGTCTGCCCATGCTAGGTGCAGATTACTCTTAGTCTTAGCCCCTCTGGGAACCCAGTGTCAGGAGGTTTCAAGTTTCCGTGGTTACCGCTGGAAGCCACTAGTTCTGAGAAGTGGTAAACCTCTGTGCTTCGATTTCTAAATTGTGTACACAGGCCACGCTTCAGCATAAACCCGCTTGGCCATCCCAGTCGGCTGATAACCCATTTGGAGTCTATCTTTCTCAGAGCTTTCCAGATTATAAAATTTTTAAATGAAACCATGTAAGAAAACAATTTAAGAAGAATCTTCCACATCCTGGTAGACTTCAGCTCATGACTCCATCAAGTTCCAAATTCAAGTTTACTTCAGTGGTGCCTTCTGTCCTGTCTCACTGGCTAGGTTTGAATAAAGTTTTGTGGTGGCTTGTGACGCAAATTGTTCCTCCCCAAACTAAGATGCATGGCAGCTGCTTCCTGTAAAACACAGAAGCGTAACTCTAACGAGTTTCACTTCCTGCAAAGATAAAAGCGCTGAGAGTTGCGGGCCGGTTACTCGGAGCTGCTTTACTGTCACAGCTGATGACAGTGGGTGAAGGAGGTGTTGCACAATGAGGCTGTCCGACACTCGAGGCTTGAGCGCCTGGGCCTCTCCTGCCCCTGTCCCACCTGGTCTGTGGAGCAGTAGTTACTTCTCTTAGGAATGCTGCAGTCCATGAAGGTGCTTCCACGACATTTTGCTTCCATCAAAACTGAAGCAATATCGCTCTGATGACCAAGAACACTATGCAGGCCACACAGCCCTCAGTGTGTCACTAGACTGCTAAAGCTAGCATGGTGTGCATGGGCTCAGCCCTCAGGGGACCGAGGCAGCCAGGCTTTCTGTTCACCCTCCTGGCCACTCACCAGTGAGATGCGGGCTAGTGTACCTGAACTCTGGGCACGACACAGCCCTGGGAACTTTGTGTGTGTTGTTACTGTTTTACGGCGCTAGCACACGATAGGTGCTCGGTGAATACTTTTGTGGTTTGTCCCGTTACTCCGGCCCTGTCTGGACCTGTAGTTGGGGGGTGTAGACTGTCACACGTGTCATTGCATCATGTGCTTCCTTTCCTGTGCCACCAGACGCCCAGAGCCGAGCCTGCTCTCAGAGCTTGCATACCCCTGCACCACGCTCATTTCCCACTGGATCACAGTTAGTTTCTTCTCAGCATTTTTTTTTAAAAGAGAATAAGGGCTGGTGAGATAGCTCAGAGGACTCAGTGCCTGCTTAGGCAAGCGCAGGGACTGGGGTTAGATCCCGGGTCCCATATGCCGTGCTAGCCTTGCCCCTGGGCACACTGAGCTGGCCACTGAGGCTGGGCACAGTGGCGCATGCCCGTAATCCCGGCGCTGGGGAGGCTGAAAACAGGAGGACCACCATAAGTGTGAGTTGCATAGTGCAACCGTGTACCAGATCCAGAAAAAGCGAAACAAAAGGAAACAAAAAACCCATTAGAAATGACACAGAATTTCACTAAGCAAAACAAGAGGAATTCAACAATGATTGTGATATTGCATATTGTTGTGTTTACGTTAAGTGTTCAGATTACCAGCTACAAGCATGCAAAATTGGTCACAAAATTTGAAAAGATTAAAAAGGAGGGAAAAGACTTTGAGCACGAGCTGCTCCTTTCAACAGACCAGCACAAACCAGCGGCACGGTTATCCAAGCCGTCCTGTGCGTCCGCGTGCGCTCTTCTCAAGATTTCTTTCCTGAAACTTTCACCTAGTTCTGAGTCCAGGGCCTCTGCTTTGTTTTTGCTTTCCTCGTTTCCCAGGCTCTGTCTTCTCCGTGGCTGCCTTGGCCGTCGAGCTGCGCGCCGTCCTTAGCCTCTGAGACAGGACGCGCTCTTGGTCCCCATCCTGTTTTCTCAGATGGCACCAGCCTCATCGGCTCCTGTTGCGTTTCCTGGGGCAGCCACTGGGGGCTTTCCTGAGTGTCGCCATCCCTTGGGGCTCTCTCCTTCCAGCTGTGCGTGAGTTAGGCTGCCTTTGGTGTGTGGCTCTTAGTTGTCCCACGATGGTCTGTTGAGGTTTTTCTTTTTCAGGTGAATGTTCTTGGATTCAAACTGCTTATCTGTTATGTTTGCATCATCTTCATTTACCCAGACTTTTGAGGCTAGGACCTCCCCCCACCTGAGGCCACCTTCTCCATGTAACAATTTGCCTTACCCTGCGTTATGCTTTGGATTTTAAGTAGCCCCAAGGCCCATCAGGTTTGCCTCACCCACGGTCCTGTTGGGAAGCGGTAAAACCTACCAGAGTGGCCCTCGTGGAAGGCAGCCAGGTCCTCTGGTGGTCTCCCTGGTGATAGCCACATGCAGCCTCAGCCCCGTCTTCTCCTCTTTTCCTTCCAGCCCCTGTGATTTGGTCCCCTTGCTCCCCCGTGGTCCCCACCATGCTGTTCTACCTCCCTGCAGGCTCCCAAGCAATGGGGCCAACTGACCATGGACGGACACCCTGGAACCCATGAGACAAAACAAATCTTTCCTCTTCTGAAATCCGTGTCCTCAGTGGTTTTGCACAGCAATGGAAAGCTGGCGCGCCACGGTGGTGCCGCGTGGATTCTGCGAAGGGCTCTTCTCCAGCCAGCTAATAAGCTCGGAGAGGGGACACTTGGCTCAAGTTTGCTCACCACTGCGTGCTGCAGAATGGGATGCGATTAGCAAGCGCTTTGACATGAATGAGTCAGTGGGTTTTTGGTGATTATTTGTGTCTTCCTACAGGATTTTGTTTTTATTTGCAGCAGAGAACATTTATCTGTAGGGGCTGGGGATATAGCTTGGCCCCTGGCCTGCCATGCTGGCCACTGGAACCACTCATGGTGGTGCAGGCCTGTAATCCCAGTGCTGGGAAGGCTGGGACAAGAGGATCACTATAAGTCCGAGCTGTGTAGCGAGACCCTGTGCCAGGTAAATAAATAGATATTGAAACAAAATAAAAAAGAAATATAGCTCAGTGGTCTAAAGCGCCCACTTAGGCAATTGCAGGGACCACAGTTTAATCCCTGGCACCACATGCTGCTCCAGGCCCACCCCCAGGGGAGGCTGAGCCGGCCATAACATAAGTAAAGTTAATAAATAAATCAAAAGATGAAAAAAGAAAGCATATATATATATATTTTTTTCTTTAACTATAAATCATAATACAAATAAGTTATGGCCAAACGTGTCTTCATAGGACAAGCTGAAATTATCTTGGCTTTTGGACTGCCTGGCTTTACCCTATTCATTTGTAGGATTTAGTTCTCTGTAGCTCAGGAAGCAATCTGGTTTGAATGCGAGGAAAGCTCCTTAAGGATTATGGGCCAAACGCAAGGTAACTTTGTTTTTGACTCCCATCAGCACTTCAGGTTGTTCACCCAGAATTTAAAACAAGTAGAATTGCATAGGCGGATTCATGCTAGATCAGCCCAAAGCCAGCGTTGGATGTTGAGCTGCGCTTGTCAGAATGAAGTAGAAATTTGATTTTCTTGCTTTTCCAACACGCCAGTCCTGCGTGGTGGAGAAACCCTGGGGGAGGTCTGAAGTGTGGACCCACTTTCTGCATAATGAGAAGAGGAAGTGCATGTCTTTCCTTATCGCTTCTGCAATTAGAAACAATTTGCAAAAACCTCAAACCAAAACAGAGAAAAGGAAATACCTTAAGCACATATGTGGTATGGTCAATTAATCTATATTGATTTATGGGTGTTAAGTTATAGTTAAAATGTCAAAGAAAATTCCGTGACATAGTCACACATACAGAGCAGATGGTGGTGTGCAGAGATTACCGGTGGCGGAAGCTCCACAGTGTGGTGACCTGGGATGAGCAGCTATCCCATGTCCTTGGAACTGTCTTAGTACCAATGCACAAAATCCTGCATCTCAGGAAATCCTTCAGATGCAGCCTGAGATGGTGACAGAATGTGGGCGGATGGTGTTACAGAAGTAAATATTGATAGGAAAAGGCTCATTGAAAACCAGAGAATGCAGTTTGTATTTCAGGGCAAAGCGTGCTTGCTATCGGTCAGTGTGACTTGCTCATCTAATGGTAAAGGGATAATTCGGGGAGCGTCACAGTACAAATGTCCATTCTGTAGTGGACACTGTCAAGTGTCTCATAGGGAGTTATATGAGCTGGTAAAAAAGTAGCTGAGATCAGAAAAGTGAATAAAGTGGAATGTTGGTGTTGGAATGGGACTATCATCCATAGTTCAGCTGTGGAGTAAGTTAAAAATCAAACCATGCACTTTTTTTGTGTGTGTATTTAGTACAGGGTCTATAGGGTCTTACTATACATAGCCGATTTGTATCAAACCTCCTGTTTTCAGCGTTCAAAGTGCTGGGATTACAGGCATGTCACCATGCCCAGTCTCAGTCACTGTCTCTGTGTGCCCTGAGGGTGGGGCCAGCATAGCACGTGATGGCAGGGATCGAACCCTGGTCCCTGAGCTCTGCCTACGCAGGAGCTTTAGTCCACTGAGCTATCTGGCCAGCCCTAAGCCATGCATTTTTGAAGGTTTTCTGATTTTGAAGTAGCTATTGGCATTTAAAAACCTTCCTCTTCTCTAATTCAAGCAAGAGCAAGTGCCACGAGTGCCAGTCACACGTGGACTGTTGAGCATGTGCAGCACGCTTCTGGCCTCCAATGGTGTGAACAGGTTCCTTGAGGGGTGTGTGTGTGTGTGTGTGTGTGTGTGTGTGTATTGACATGGACATGGATGACCTGACATCACGTGGTGCAAGCCCAGACTGCTTTACAGGGCCATGAGGTCAAGGCTAGAGAAGCCCCCTAGAGCTGGAGATTAGAGAAGTAAATAAGAACCAGGAAAATGTGGGGGAAACCATATTCTCAGTATTTATTCTGCCTCTTTCCCACGCAGGAAAGATGCTCTGAACCAGAAACACCACACAGCCACCAGCTACATTTGCTGCATTCTGAACAATAAAGGAGACCAGAGGCTCTTTGGAAACACACATGCAAATATGGAAGAGAGCCGGGGGACACCTCCCTAGATCAGTGGCGCTGGGAAGCGACAGGCACTGGTGCTTGGAAAGCGGAAGTAAGGCGCAGGGGAGCAGCTCCCTTCTGTCCCAGGATTCCTATTGTACCTTTCGGGTCTTAGTTACTCTTTCCGTTTCTTATATGGGGGCGGGGCGCAATAGCAATTAGAAAAAAAAAAAAGGAAGCGGAGGAAATAGCTCAGGGAGCGCTGTCACTCTCCGCTGGGCAGGGTTCCTGGTCTTGCGGAGGTTCTGGGAAGTTTACTTCGGTTTCTTCCGCTTCTTCTTGGACTGGAATAATTTCGATTTCTTCCTCGCGTGGTGGTTGGGGAGGCACTTCAATTAGCTCAACCATCTCTTCCTTTATTTCCACTGTCTGCTCTTTTTTCTCCTCGGTGGACAGCAAAACAACATTCTGGAACACAAACACATGTTTCTTGACTGCTCTTGACCTCGTTCTCAATAATTACTCCACATATTTGTCAGGTATTGCTTATGGCTTAGTCTTTATGCTGCTCATGTTATTAGGATGCATACCTATGGCTATAAAGTATACCTCCGGGTACCAGGATTAATTACCCAGATGCTCAAATCCGTTTTTCCTCAAAACTCAAGTTTGAGTCAATCATGGGAGGTTGCAGGCTCTGCCACTTGGCCTGGCGTGGTCACGTGGCATGGGAAAGGAACGCCACTTAACAGAGGAGCCCCGCTTCTAGATCTGGCTTTTCTGTAATCATCATCATTTTGGGGAAGTAATTTCCTCTTTCTTATCCTACTTTCTACCTTTGCAAAAGTAAACTTTAAGTCTATTTAAAATCTAAGTAGCTCTAAAGGAGTCAGCAGATCTAAGTAGCTCTGAAGCACTAAGAAGATCTATCACTGGAATGTTCGTGTTTCGCAGCTTTGGGGTCTCTTCAGTCCTATCTCTGTGGGAGAGAGCACAGGTGAGGCTGGGGAGAAGAGGCGATGCAGGGAGAAGACCCCAGAGCGCCAGTGCTCCGCTGGGGCTCCGGCCTCCAGCTTCACTCTGAGCCCTAAGTGTAGAATCTCAAGCCTGAGACAGAGGTCTGAAGCCGAGAAGGGCAGCAGGTGCACTCGTGGGAGACCTGTGTTCTCCATCTAATCTAGGCTCATTTCACATTTCAAGACATTTTCATCACCACTGACATTTTGTGCTTTCCAGCCCTATGGAAGATCGCCCTGAGCTTAGTTTCCCAGCGTCACCGGATCCCGCTCTCTGGGAAGGGTGCCGAGTGGGCCAGAAGCCGGGAGAGCCCGGGGACGGGCAGCGCGGCGCCTACTTACGGCCTGGGGTCTCGAGCACAGTCTTTTCCATTCGTTCTCGACGATGCCAGCTGCCACGAGCTTCTGGAAGACGGCGAAGATCAGCATCACGGACAGAATGCCCTGAAACACAGCAGAGCAAAGATAAGAAGCCATGGTGACGTCGCTTGGTGCTCGCCGGGTGGCTGGGGCCCGAGAGGAACCGACGCTAAGAGAGAGGGGAGTGGCGGGGCACAGCTGGTGCGGGAGGCAGCGCCGATGTCACCCGAGCTCTCTCCCCGGCTTCGGGCACACCGCCTATGGTGAACCATATTGCTGGAGAAGGTGAAGCAGGAGTGGTCGGGTGAAGAACCAGTTTGGTGTAGAATAAGCATGGAAGCCAGAATGCAGCTCTGCTCAGCTGCGTGTGGAGGCCACGCCGAGCAGAGGCCCCTACTCGGCGGGGCCTCCACGTTGGAGGACGCGCGGTTCCCTACAGAACTCAACGCTGAAAACTCCATGAAGGAAAAGATGTTGATAATGTCCTCGGAATGCCTTCCACACTCCCCTAATTTAATAATAATTAATATTAATAGCATTGATATATTAATATTGCTAAACACGGTACTCTCTCATCATCACTGTTCTGCGCGCTTTGTATGTGTGTTCTCAGTTATTCCTCAAAATAACCTGAGACACTAAGCAGTGTATAGTCCCATTTTTCAGCTGAGGAAACCGAGGCAGGGTGTAGGTGACGCTCTTGCCCAAAGCCAGGCAGGCAGTTAGGAGCAGCCCCAGAGCTGGGCCTAGAAGTGACTGTCATCGTGAAATTGCCACCCGTGTTTCCTCCTTGGAGAGAAACCCTGCTCACACCCACCAGGAACACGGACTGTACGTTGTAACAGTACTGTTTGGCGGGGAAGTTTTCCTCCGAGGGAGTTGCTGGTTCACAGTTGTATATGTCGATATATGGCACGGTACTCTTGATAAGGGTCGGTCGCTCCATTTTCAAAAAATTGTAAAGTTTAATATTAAATATGTCTATGATCAAGAGAATTATTCCGGAAATGGCCGCAAAGAGGGTCAATGAGTTCATGATCACCTTCACTCTGATCTGAAACAGAGATAAACATTGATCAGTTGGAGTTGGATTTCCACTTAGAGAACCGAAGCTCGCGAAGGACCCGGATGATGCGTCCCCGGCTCGGGAGGGGGCTGCGCTGCAGTCTACGGTCGCCCTTGCTGTGCGCCTTAGCCTCTTCCTCGCTACGCTTTTTTAGAAGTACACTGCTTGTTCTTCTGTTTTTTTTTTTTTCATTTAACTTTATGGCACCTCCACCCACCCAGCAGCCCACGGATCCCAGTTCCGGGACCAACCCTTCATTCTTATAGCTTGTACCCTTGCATCTTTAACCACCAAGCTCCTACTCGGCGACTTGCAAGTGTGTGTTGACTAAGTTGAAGCTGGCGGTATTGGTGTCACTGTTGCATAAGCAGGCAGGAATGAGGACAAGGAGGCTCTGCCCTGCACTCCAGCAGATGCCGGAGCAGGCATGGGCAGGGAGGGGACAGTGGAAGGCCCCGGGACCACGCCACTGAAGAGAGACAAGGTGGCAGCGGTGACGTTGCCGGTAGCGGCACCCAGCCCCAGTCAGCCATGCTTGCACCTGCAGCTGGGGCTGATGTTGTGGGCCACACAGGTGAGAGGGGCAGAGTCAATGCTGTGTCATGCAGGAGAGACTCAGGTCGGAAACAGGAAGCTAGATGTGACCAGCACCCTAACAGTACAGGGTCACTGCTGAGTATTTGATGGAGTAGGTAGTGCATCCCTCGCCAGGTGACATGCATGTGGCGAGCTAGTAGAGGTGGCAGTATTTGGGGAGTAGAATAATTTGATCTTTAAGAATAGCTTCTTCCTCCCAGACATCTTCTAGAGAGGAACCAGTGGAGGCCACTCTGTCCTTCCCTGACTGCTGAGGTGACTCCGCCTGGTGCTTGAAACCAAGCCCTGGGACAGGGCTTTCTGGGAAGGAGACTCGCCAGTGAACTCTTCTCAACACACCTAGCACAGGGGGTCTGCAGGCGGCCTCTTCTTGGGTGGGAACATGCCCAGCAGTCATGTGAACAAGACCACTCATAGCTCCTGGGACATGGTTCCTCATTCCTCCCTCCCTCCCAGGGCCGATGTCACCCCCAACAGCCAGGGTCACTATCTTTGTGTCACAGGTGAAAACTTGAGGTTCACAGAGCTAAACTGGTCTGCCCCAGGTTGTAACTCAACGTTCTAACTTAGGTAGAACTTGAGCCCATTAGAACCTTGATCAGGTAATCTTCTGGATGGTCCTCTAGGAAAAGTGACATGGTTTTCAGAAAGGTCTAATGTTTTCACACAGCACCTGGTGTGGCAGGGCCATCGGCGCCCTCTTAAGGGCGCTGGCTTTCACTTTTGAGATGAATAAGATCACAACAGAACCACCAAGAACCTTGGCTTTGGGAGGAGCATGGAGTCCCTGATCGCAGAGCTCTTTGGAAGTCTGTTTTCACCCCAGAAAATCTGTCCTTCCCTCATGCTCAGGGCGAAAGGACATACGGTTACTTGCCAGGCTCTTCCTGGAGGTTTTCTCCGCAGCTACCAGGAGTGATCCAGAAACAATGAACTGTAAGAAAGAGAGGCAAAGAGGGTGGGAAGGGAGCAGCGGAGAAAGGGCCCCGAGGGGAGATGCTGGGAGGTCACTTGCAGACCCCGAGAACCGTCATGGAGGCATCACCTTCACCTGAGGACGCTTTCTCTAGCTGGGCGCCGCCTTCACCAGCTTCCTTCGTTTTCCAGCAGGTGGCTTTCTTTGCTCAGGCTCACTTACATCTAAGCTGTGACACCCGCCCACCAGGGGACTTGGAGCTGGGAAGATCAGAGCTGCACAGAGGCAGAGCTCCCGTTTCCCTGCCAGCACACCAGGCAGCTGGAGCCCTGTAGTCTAGGGCATCAAGTAGGGTTGGACCGCAGCGGGCATCACAGCGCTGCATCGTTACCACTGGAGCTGCTGTCAGCCCTCTCACAGCGTGATCCGGAGTAGTGTCCCCGAGTAGCGTGGCAGGAGAATGGTGGGAGAATGTCAGTGTGTTTTTATGCTCAGTTCTGTTTTTTCAACTCATGAAAATGTACTTTGGGGTCCATGGCCCCACATACCTAGCGTCCCCCTCCCTCCCCAGAGCTCACTGTGGAGAGGGCTGTCTGAAAGGTCTCCTGCCCCTGCACAGACCCACAACGAGCACCTCAGAATTAGCATGCATCACGGCCCCCCCGGCTCAACCGGGAATCTCCTGCTCGGGTCAGCCAGTCTAGCTGGATGCTCCAGTCTCCATCCTCCAGCCTTCCTCCACACAGGAAGGGCCTGGAGCTGCTGGGCACCTTTCCTGACTTCCTCACCAAGCTCACTGTTTTCTCACTCACCATGATGCCTCCCCAGAGAGGGTACCACACGACCGCACAGATGGGTCCGTGGACGCCTGTGGGGATCATCAGCAGGCCCCCCAGTGCAAGGTGGAAAAGCCCGTTCATGATCTGGATGGTCTGGGGAGAGAAGAGGGTGAGGGTTAGGGAGGGCCTGGTCATGAGGCGAGTTGTCACTGTTGGAGGGAAAGGAAAGGGTGGGAGCCCTGCTGGCCACTTGGTCCGTGAGGAGGTCTGAAGGACAAGGGAGAGGTGCCGAGGATTTCGCTTGCTTCTTTTTCAGGTCAACTTTTTCCCATCACTGGTCATTTCCAAGGACGAGACATTTGCTGGGATTTTAGTAATGGGCTGGGGTGGGAGGTTCCTAACACACGTGCTTCCCAACCAGATAGTGACAGAGGACCACCCTGAGGTGGCCCAGGTAGTGATGTCTCTAGCACACCCCTGAGTTGGTCCATGGTGTCAGCTGTGAAGAACACACCAGGAGGATCTCTTGGCCTCTGATTGGGTTGGGCACTGCTCATGGCCTGCAGCATCAGCAGAGGCCAGAGCACCTCTGGGATGGGGTGGCGGGGGGACAACGGGACTGACTTACACCCAGAGCCTTGGATTCCCTTATGAAGAAGCTCTGTGTGGGACCCACCACCGACAGCCTCTGGAAGTTGACTTTTTGAGCAGGTTGTGTAGAAATAGAGCCCCTCAGAGGCTCTGCTGGGAAAGTGCCATTCACGGAATTTCGAGGTGTCGTCATTTTGTTCTTGGCACTCCTAAAAGAAAATGACAGAGAAGCACAGCAAGGACAGGGCTTAAAGTAAAGAATATGCATGGACCTGCATGGTCTGTGGCGTTTCTTCAAAGGTAGAGCATGCCCTGGCGCCTACCAAGAATGCCACCTTGGCCCTTGTCCCAGAGGTCCCTGCGGACCCTTTCTCAGCACTTGGCAGGAGGCTTCTCCTGTGATCCTTTGGAGCCACCAGGAGGGAGCCACATCCAGGCTCCAGGACACCCCTGCAGGGGTCTCTGGTAGGCGCAAAGGCCTTGTCTTTGCTGTGTAGGAGTGTGTCTTGATGGGCTTTGTGTGAGTGCCTGGTGAGGAGCACCCTTACGTCTCTGCCACCTGGGGCACGCCCCTCCGGAAGGCGTTCTCCAGTGGAGTGTCAGGTTGTGGCTACCTGCGTAGGAGCGCCTGAGCTTAAATGGAACTCCTTCAGCTGTCTCTGAGGTGTCGGATGGATGCTTTAAGTGACCCGAGCCTCAGGTTCATCAACGGCAGAATGGCAACGATAGTGCTTGTCTCAGAGGTTTCCGTAAGACTTAAATGCGCTGATGGTTCACGGAAGGCTTTGGATTCACGCATCGGCCTTTCAGAGGCACCTTCCTGGAACCCTCACCCATAGCTCACCCTCCCAGCTTTCTTCCTCCCCACACACCCTGTTTTCATTGCTCCATGCCAGCCAGACCCTGAGGGCAGTCACCTTGGCCTTTATTGGTTGTGGCTTTTCTCATGGAATACAAATTCCAACACAGTAGAGCTTTTTTTTTTTTTTTTTTCTCAGTGTTTTAAAATAGTGCTTGGATCTAGTAGCTTCTTAATAAATATAACTGAAGGAATGATAAATGTATGTACAGCAGCCATGTCTGAATACACAGTAGCTGTTTACTGCTATTACTGTTCTTTCTGGGTGTGACTGTCTTATCCATCTCTTAGATGAGAGAGGTTTGTCCTTATGGAAATGCATCAGGAAGAAAAGCAGTTACCGGGCGTGAAGGAGTGCACCCGCTCCCCTGCTGCTCCTCGTGGGCAGGCCAGTCCTGAGGGAAGGGGCGCTGGACGCTTCTCTGGCTCTAGCGTGTTCCCTGTCAGCTCTCTTGACTGCACTTTCCTCTGCTATTCATTGGCTGATTTGTCCACTGGTAGGGGTCCGGTAGGCTTTGCCTGGCTTCTGGCAACCGTCCTGGCGTCTCATCGTTGGTCTGTATTGACCACTACTCATGTAAAGGGCTTTCTGGGTCAAGAGTGTCTCCTCCAACTGTGTTTGCAGCACCCTGTGGTGCGGTGCAGCTGCAGGTTTGCGAGACAGGTGAGCTCTTGCCCTCGCCCTCGTGCCTACTTCACAGTCACCAGAGATACTATGCAGGCCGTGTCCTCTGGCCCCATGGAGCAGACCACGAATGAAGCAGTGCCTCTGCTTCAGAGAAGAGGAAGTGGGGTAGAAACTGAGGCAACTCGTTCAAAGTTGCATGGACACTGAAGCGTGGAAACGATGCCTCAGACGGACCAAGTGAGGCATCCAAGGAGGCTGCCAGCCGCACAGGAGGGAGTCAGGCTTTGTCTGGCTGCACCTCCTGCCTCCCTCAGACCTAGGTGCCATCTGGGTGGTTCCAGAACAATGGAAAACAGGCTGGGGGGAGGCGAACTGGATTGGATGCTCCTCACTGCACTGCGTCCCTGCCCTCTATCACCACGTGTCATGTGATCCTGAGGCCCTGCCCTAGATCACCATGCATCATGTGATTCTGCGCCCCTGCCCTAGATCACCACATGTCATGTGACCCTGCAGCCCTGTCCTAGATCACCATGTGTCATGTGATCCTGAGGCCCTGCCCTAGATCACCACATGCATGTGATCCTGAGGCCCTGCCCTAGATCACCATGTGTCATGTGATCCTGAGGCCCTGCCCTAGATCACCATGTGTCATGTGATCCTGAGGCCCTGCCCTAGATCACCACATGTCATGTGATCCTGAGGGTCTGCTTTGGATCATGGATGCCACCAGTTTATTGTATAAACCGCTGAGGCGTTTGCAGGTGACTTGCAGCTGTCAAAAATGGAGGCTCAAGGAAACGTAGCTCCCCAAGGTCTTTTAGCAAGCATGGAGTGGGCAGGAAGCCCTGTTCTCCTGCCCAGAGGGTAACTGTATACAGAACTTGAACATTGGAGGCCACTGATCTTTTGGACTGAAGGAAGTGTTTGGCTTCTCATTTTTTTTTTTTTTTTTAACTTTTTCTATTCATCACCTGTCTGATTAAGGTTTTTATTATTGGTGAGATGAACCCTTTCTTTTTTTTTCTTAAGTTATTTGATACAGGGTCTCACTATGCAGCTCAGACTCATAATGATCCTCCTGTCTCAGCCTCCCCAGCTCTGGGATTGCAGATGTGTGCCACCATGACTGGTTTTGGGGCCAGCAAGGCATGCAGTACTGAGGATCAAACTCAAGTCCTTGTGCTTGCCAGTCAGGCGTTTGAACTGCCAAGCTTTCTCCCTGGCCTGAGATGAACTTTTTAATGTAGGCAAGCTTTATGGGGGCATTTTAGGCTGGCTATACAAAGAATTTCATTTTTGGAGATACATGACACTAGAACTAGCCCATCTAGTCCTAAGGATATTATAGATTTCCACAGCTTTGCCTTATTATTATTAGCACAACACAACATTAGCACATTTCTGTAAGACTTACAAGGGCCAGCAAGATAGCTCAGTGAACCAAGTGCCTGCTTAGGCAAGCGCAGGGACTGGGGTTTGCTCTCCTACACATTGGCCCTATCCCTGGACACACTAAGCCAGCCACCAAGACCAGGAGTGGTAGCACATGCCTGTAATCCCAGCGCTGGGGAGGCTGAAAACAGGAGGATCACTACGAGCCCAAGTTGCTTAGTGAGACCCTGTAACAAATACATTTTAAAAAAAAAAAAAGATCTGTGCTAGTATTGTGTGGGCATTATTTCATGCCTGTACCTTGTAGTGTGAGTAACTACTATGAAGATCACAATGCATAGTGTATTAACTCTTGTTCCTCTCCCATTACCTTGTTTTGATAGTGGATTTTTTTTGTTTTTAAATTAAAAAATCAAGGCACGTACACAGCGACTTAAACACGACCAAACTCATAATTATGCTTCAGAACTATGGGCAGAGTTCTAGTAGGGGTTACTGACTACATTTGTCAAAATGTACTCACCGTTGGATTTTATTTTCACTGACACTAAAGTCAGGGCCCACCTGACCCACACCACCCCATGTTACCACAGCAACTTCTGCAAATCTTTTTGATCTCTGAAGGCACCACTCGCTGTCCCCAGCCCACCCCCTGCAGAACTGACAGCCATGGATGGACTCTGGTCTCAATAACGCCGTTTAGGTCTGATAACTCCACTGAGAAGTTCAAAGCTGTCTGACTTTTGCTACCTCAACTTCCTCCTCCGTCTCTCAAAATAGCTCCGCTTTTGCGTCCTCCCACGCGCGTGGCCCCGACTTCTTGCCCTGCGCCTCCAGCCCACCTCTGTCTTCCACCACCGCCCCTCCGCAAGCTCCGCACTCCCAGCACGGCTGCAGCCTCTCACCCTGGCCCTCAGCAGTGAGCTCAGCTCTGCCACTCTCTCTTTGTTCTCTGTAAATCCGCTACCTTGCCCATTGCCAACTCTGCCTTTTAGAACAGGACAGTTTATAATTGATAAGGTATCCCAAGCTCGAAGAATCGTTATCACCGGACCCTTTTTCTGGCTAAAGTCCGCCCCCAGCCCAAAGGCCCCCTCTTGAAACTCTCAGGGTCAGGCTGCCGCCCCATCTCCTCTTCTGCACCGCACATCTTCAAAGCCCCACATCCCACCACTACCCCCGCGCCTACCCACCCACTCCAGGCTTCTCCACTGCCCCCTGCCAGACCCCAGCTCGGGTCAAAGACTGATGCAAATGCTGCAGCCTCTTCCAGGCCAGGCCCTGGGCTGCAGAGCACTGCGCCACCCAGCCTGAAGAAGCCGGAGCCGAATTTCACGCCAACTCCATCTCCCCCGGTCCCTCAGTCCAGGTCCTGTGGTTCCTGGCTCCCTGACATATCTCGCACCCAGTGCCGCCTCAAAAGTGTTATGATTTCTTCCCTGGATTAGTGCAAACGTCTTTTTTGGGGGGTGTGGGGGGGGACTTCAACCACTCTGTTGTCCATTCTGCACATGGTTTCTGGGTCAGACTTCCTAGACTCCAAGTCCCTCTCTGCCCGAATGTGCACACCCACCCCTACTGCCCCACGATCGCCTGCTGAAGAAGCGCGACCTCGTCCTCTCAGGGCACCGCCCCACTGCGCACGCTTGCAGCGCCCTGTGCCCGCCAGGCCCGGGGCTGGCTGTGCACCCTGCCCTGCCTTCTCCTCCGAGTCTGCTCCTTCCGTTGGCCTCTGCATTTCCTATCCACCACGCAGTTCAGCCCAGGGCCCCGTTTGCCCTCCTCACCCGCTGCAGGCCAATTCTCCTGTAGCACCTTCGCCTGCGTCCCTCTCGGCCCCACCAAGGACTTTCTTCTTGGTAAGTGGCAACTCCTGTCATGGCGCGAACATGTCTTAGGAAAGCTGTGTGTCCTGCAGGTTACGCAGGGGCCACGAGCTCAGCGAGTGTGGAACTGAGCGGCACACTCCGCTCCGTCCTCTCGCAGGTTTGTAAATGCCCCAGATGCCAGTTCCAAAGCTGGCAGCTTCATCTCACAAAGCCAGGGTGGTGAGGTCGTTTTAAGAAAAAGGGAATTAATCTCTGCTTTCAGGAAACTATGACAATATAATTGAAATGAGCCCCGCAGCCATCCTTGGAGCCTCCTCCTGTCTCCAGTGCCCACTTTCTCTGGCGTCTCAGGTTATGGGTCTGAGGCAGGACTCTGTGGTTGCCTCGATGTCCAGTGATCCCCTATGGAAGCATTAGCCAGCGAGGCTTAGCGTCCCCTAGCTGCAGTCCCGTGAACAGTGTCACTGGGGTCAAAGTGGCTCTGCGCTCCTTGGCATCAGGCAGCCTGGAGGCCCCTGCATTTCAGCCTGTGTAACCCTCCTACCAGGTTTTGCCACTGCCCACTTGATGGGGGAGTACGCCGGGAGGCTGAGGCTTAGCAGCTCACCCCAGGCTGTGTGGCCTGCGTGGCATAGCGCCCGCTGGAACACAGGCTGCCCCAAAGCATGCGCTAGCCTGCACACTGCTGGCTTCTTCGACCTCTATAGAATGAATGGTTTGCACCTGGCTGTCCAAGGTCATTCTTGAAAGGGCCAGCGGTCAAGGAAGTGCGTGGGTAGCAAGGCCGGAAGTCACCCTGCTCAGGTCACGGCACTGTTAGAAGCTAGACCAGGGCACCCTGGAGTTAAAGCACTTTCTAGTCCCTAAAGCCCCTCCGCGCCTCCCCCGTCATCTCCATTAGCCCTGCGCACAAAGCACGCGGATGACTTACCTGACTCTCCGAGGTTGCAAGGCTGGGGGCCTGACTGGGAGGGTCACCGCTGAGCTCAGGACGCTGCCCCTGGCTTCTCAGGTGGTGGAGGGCAAGTGAGACAGACCAAGCCTGGGGCCGGTGTCTCTGATGGACACCAGGTGACAGGAAATCAGTGGCTTATGCCACCTTGCGCTCTGCTCCAGTTACTTCAGTTCGATGGAAGCTTACCAGAGCCAGGGGGGCACAGAAAACCTTGGGCCGTACCAGGAGGTTTCACTTCTTGAAAAGTGTCCCAGGGGACGGCCTGGGTGCTGCATGCTACATTAATTAGAAGAACTTCTGCGGTCCCCACCCTGCAAGCAGGTGTGGGTGGTGGGTCCCTAAGGGCGAGAGGGGCTCTCAAAGTTCTGCAAAGATGGGCCGGGAGGGCCAACTTGTCCCTTTCCGCTTCACTTGCAGGGATGAGTTGGCGGGGGAGGCATCTGCGCGGAGATTTTATGCGCATGTATCCCCAGGAGGGCTGGACTCCAGGTTGTCAGCTACGCCACTCCTCTGCTCTCTCTTCAGGTTCTAGCGGACCATGTCTGCCTCGTGCCAGATTTAGCAGAAATGGCCTGAAAGTATGACAACGCTGTAGAGCATGAACCAGAAGCTTGAAGCGAGAGCCAGTTTCCACATTTGGGGACAGAAATTGAAACAGCACTCTGCCCTATGGGCCTTCCCTGTCCTTCCGTCTGTCTGCATGGAAGAGCCTCACAGTTACCTTAGATACCAGCTGTACAGTGAGGCCCCAGCACCCGTTCCTTGGGGAGGAGGTGCAGCCCCACCCCCAAGCCCTCAGATATCTACTCTGGAATTTGCTTACAGGCCAAAAAGTCCCCGTGTTGTTCTTGCGAATAATTCATCCTAAGGTAAGTGCACTTTCAAGTATTTCAAAGTTCTGTGGTTCTGTTCTAATGAAATGCTTTGCATTCTTAACAGGACAGGAACACTGGTTGGATTCTTGCTGATAGGCCTAGCACTGGCCACACAAAAAGTACTCTACCATGCACAGTACTGCTCGATTCTGTTTTATAATGCAGGCGCAAAAGCTCAGGAAGTAAGGGAACTTTCCCCAGTTCTTGCAGCCAGCGTGCAATCAAGTAGGTGATGTTCACAAAGCAGTGGCAGCTAAGTTATAACTTCTAAAAAGCTGCTGTGTTACTAGGCGGGCCGTCAGTGGTGGGCGCTGGTAAGGTCACCCCACATATTTCACTTAGGGCTCACAGCAGATCCACCAGATGGAGGATATTCTTATCACATGTTAGTCTAGAAACTTAAGGGTCACAAGGTCTAAGTAGTCTGTTCAAATGCAGCAGTTCTACATGGGGAACTGCAACATTTCAGCCTAGTTGTGGCCCCAAGATGTCTCCACTGCGTGTCGGGGTTGTCGCTCGTTAATGTGCCCCAGGCCTCACACACCTGAACCTCGCCAGGTGTCTGATGTTTTTCAGCAGAACCTCACCCTTGCAAAGTTAGAAACCAGCCCTTTCCCCTGCTGGGCACCCTGGCTGCCGCCTGCTCACGTGTCGAGCTCTTTCAGCGGACATGGAAGCGAGTGAATTTATATCTTTCAGTGCGCCATCTCTTTTTCTATGCATGGGATGTGGAGTTAAGGATCTTGATGAAAACCCTGGGTCTGAGTCACATTTCTTGCATAGATTCAGGAAAGTTAATTGTGTGGAGCTCCAGGTTCGTGCCTGCAGAGGCAACGTAGTAACATAAGGTGTGGTTCCTAAGTGTGCTCGGGGGGTCTCCTGGGCTTCTTGACAACACTCGAGGGTGTCCACCAGCCCAAAATATTTTAATAATAACAATAGTTATTATTGTTACTATTATTCTCCCTTTCTGCAAGGTTATAGCGACAACCTCAGGATGTAGAATCCCAGAGATGACACATCCGGGGCCAAGCCGCCAAGAGAACCCAGCAGCTGTTTCCTGCTGCACTGGAGCACAGTGGTAGCGTCCGGGCTTGGCCTGGCTTTGTAGCCTTGGTCAAGCTTCAGCTAGAGCCGCTTCTTGACTCTCGCTGCACCCAGGTTTAACTGAGTTAGGGTGTTCCCATGTTTTGGGTTGGGCTCACAGAAGTCCTCAGGTGACAGCCAGGTTGGGAGCTGTCATTGTGCAGAAATGAGCACAGAAATCACTGCCTTCGTCTACACTGTCTTATTTTGGGGAATGTAGTTGTTTTAGGAAAAATCTTATTTATATTAACATGAGTGACGGCTCAATAGTTTCTCAGAGGGTGAAGAGATTTCCAGCTCAAAAGCTTGAGTGACGGTGGCTGGGTAGGGATGGAGACCATGGCTGCTGGGACCTGCGGGAGCCCGTTGGCCGACTGCTCTGCCACTATGAGCCTGCGGCCTTGAGAAAATCACTTACCATTTGGGGCGTAGTAGTAACCCCCATCTGTTAGCGTTGATGTGAGATGGAACGAGGAGCAGGCACAGCATTGGTGTGATGCTGGGCCGTAGAAGCCGCTGCAGGACACTTGCCCTCCGCTTTACTGCCGGTACTGTTCTAGTGGACCGGCTCAGGTAAAGTTTGTGGGCTAAACCATTGTTCTTTCCCTGTGTGTGTGTGTGTGGTGGGGACTCAACCTAGGCTGTGAGCATGCTAGGCATTACTGTTACTCTGAGCTGTGCCTTCAGCCGCTGGTCCAAATCATCCCCTCTCCTACCTCGTGTTCACCCAGTGGAGTGGAGCTGCTGCGTGGGGTCCCTCAGAGATCAGCAGGAGCTTGTCAGGACCCAGGATGCCTGATCCCTCCTGGCCCTGGGCCCTGGGCCCTGGCTCACATCTTTGTGTGTACACAGGCAGCCTCCCCTGGCTATCTTTTAGCTAAAAGGCTGTGTGGCTAAGGGAGGTGATGACCCCGGGTGATCATTCTTTCTGGGGAAGATCAAAGTGGCATTGCCCTGAGGTAGGTGCGCTGTGCGTGCCCACAGCCCCAGGCGCCTGCCCCTTTGAGTCACTCTTCTGTGTTTCACATGCTTGCTGGCCTCGAGCGTCTGCTCCTTGTGGGCTTCCTCACACGCAGAGTCCCCTGAGGTAACCTCACACCACATCTTTATTTCCATCACTCTGTTCAGCACCATTCCTATTTACCGAGTAGATGGCATGCCAGGACGCAGAAAGACAGGGCGATGGACAGCTCGACCATGGTGGAGACCAGCAGTATCACCAGCATCCCCTGGGGCAGGAGAGAAGGGGCGTGAGGCGTCGTGGGATTTTCAAGCTCTCACGATCTTCCTGACTGTGCCAAGTGGGCGATAAACAGCAATAAGGAGCCCTGCCTGTCTCTCACAGGATGGACACTGATGGGAGCGGTGGAGGGTGCTGTGAGTGGACAGAGGTCCCAGCTATGGCCATGTGGGAGGGCTGAAGATTATTTGTTCAATGTATTCTTAGGGAATAGTGCATTTTCTAAGTTATCGATAGGAAGTTATTTCATAAATGCCTGTTAGGAGGCATAAAGTAGACAGAATGCTTAGCTTTGGTAAATTGACCAAGCAGTTTGTCCAGATGGTTGAACCATGCTCGACTTCTACCAAGACACATGTAAGAGTCCCTGTCCATGCCCACCAGTCGCTGTTATTGCCAACGCCTTCGTCACTGGGCTGTGAGCTCAGTAGCAGATTCTTGAGATTTACACTTGTGTTTCTCAGTGGCGCCGGCGCTGAGCGTGCCCACTACCTGTTTGCACCTTCCTGTGTGAAGTGCCTGCCCAAATCTTACTCTTCTTAACCTTTCTGCTGCTTCTTACTGATTTTCAAGCATTGTTCATGTAGACAGAATGCGACTTCTTGCCAGATACATGCACTGGGGAAAATCTCCTCCCTTCTGGGTCTTAAATTCTATGTTCTTCATGATTTCCTTAATGAAGAGGTTTAGGCTTTAGTTTACATTTTTCTTTTACTTATTTTAGAAAAAACGTTCATGCTAGTCCACTTAATTGCTTTTTTTCTTTTAAGGTTAGATTCTTGTATATTCTAAGGGTTCCAGGTCTCTATACCCCCAAACATGAAGATATTTAGTTAAATCCCTTTCC
>PVKN010007521.1:0-26532 GCA_004027915.1 Capromys pilorides | reverse complement strand
AGAAGACAGTGTTTTAGACTTACAGTGTGTGCTTTGCAATTTTCATTAAGACTGAGATCAGATAACACATCACACACTGTACTCTTGTTGTGTGTAATACTCTGTAATGTGGTCCTAGCAATGCCATGATGTGCATTAGAAAGAGAAGGATCTCAGTGCAGAACTCAGACCGCAAAAGCATGTGGCACTGACAAAACGTCTAGAAAGTTCTGGGGTACTGTGCCTCACTGGCTGTAGCCCCTGCTCTTGCTAGGGTGGGCGTCTGTCCATACCCCCACCCTCATAGCTATATCTAAACACAGAAGGGCCGAGCTGATAGCTCAGCAGACTAAAGCGCCTGCTTCAGCAGAGTACAGCAGCTGGGGTTTGATCCCTGGCATGTCGTGCTGGCCCCGCTCCCCCCAGCTCTGAGAGGCGATTGAGACTGGGCATGGTGGCACACACCTGTAATCCCAGCACTTTGGGAGTCTGAACACAGGAGAATCACTACTGTGTAGACCTCGTATCCCCTGTCCTAAATGCAAGTAAGTAAGTAAGTAAATAAATAAACTGAGGCAACTTCCACCTAGGAGGAGGTTTCCCGAGGCGCTTGCTTACCCCTGGAGGCAAGGGCTTTGGCTCCAGGACCTGCCCTGACAGGCAGCTAGAGCAGGCTCCCCTACAACATCGGCCTGCAGAGTAAGGTACCAAGTGCCACCAGAGCATGTTTCTCAATGCTGGGCCACTTCTAGATAGTGACCTCCAGCTCTTCTGCAAAAGTATTCAGAGCGGTGGCTGGGAGCTCAGGGTGACAGCCATTAGTGCACTGACTGTCAGATCAGGCATGATGGTGGCAGTGGCAGGAGGCTCTGACTGGGCAGAGGTGCAGTGGTGGGGGCGGCACAGCTAGCTCCAAATTGCACTTTCCCTACAGGATGTCATTGGAAGCACAGCAGATCAGATCCTCATGGTCTCAATGAGACTTTCAACCAGGGCTGTTCCTAGCGGGCATAATTAGGAGTGAACAATGCCACCCACGCATGTTGGGCTCTCTTGTTAGCTCTCAGTTGGGGAGGAGTGGGTGGTCAGCTCTGCCAGCCACTGGCTGATGAGAAGGGCTATTTTTACTCTGTGTTTCATTTTTCCTGAATACAGTATTTAGACCACCATAGCTGTGTTTGTATAGCCTTGTGCTCTCCGTTTTAACCTCCAGAGTGAGTCAAGAACACACGCTCACTCTAGTTATGGGCTCTTTTATGAAACTTTTATTTTTTTGCATAGTTCACATAAAGTCATTAGATGTGAACACCTACTGTGTGAAAGCCATGTCAGAGTATCTGATTATGTGCATCTCTTTGGCTGTGTGCACCCCTGCATCCGTGGAGGTTGGAAGGTTCAGTGTGGTGCATGATAGAACTTGCTTAAGAGTTGTAGTCATATCCAGCTTGTGCTGCCTGCCCACTGTGAGTCTTGGGTGAGTTACCAAGGTCCCCGAGTCCCACTCTTGACCTGTAAGGGGTGGTCTCTACTTGCTTTAGTAAGAGCACTGCTTAACTAAGCCTTAAACACAAGTGGATCTTGTATTCCTTTTCTACCCCTCTAACAGCACCATGGTGAACTCCTCTTTTCTACAGAGTAGGGAGAGGACAACTGGGCCAGATTCCATATCCTTTCATCACCTTTTCTTTTTTTTAAATTTTATTTATTTATTTATTTATTTGTTTGCTTGTTGTGTTTGTTTGTTTCCTTATTTATCTATTTTGTGGCTGGCTCAGCCTGCCCTGGTGGTGGCTCTGGCGCAGCATGTGGTGCTGGGGATCGAACCGCAGTCCCTGCTGTTGCCTGAGCCTTCCTATGCAGGCGCTTTAGACCACTGAACCATCTCGCCGGCCTCTCATCACCTTTTCATAAAATAAAATTTTATTAGACAAATTTTAGGTTTACCAAAATACTGCACAGAGCAGAGGATTCTTATGTACCTTGTATTATGGTTGGGGTTCAAAATGTCCCTGCAAAGTTCATTGTGTTGTGGGATTGGTTGCTAGTGGACTTTGGGGAGATCACTAGACTCAAGGGCTCTAGTTAGACTTGAGGGCTCTAGCTTAATGTGCTGATGAGATCATAATTTGGTGTTATTGTTAGGAGGTGATGGACAGAAATGGGCCCTATTTGATGGGAGTGGGTCATGGGGAGGTGACCTGGGGGACTGAACCTGTCCCTGGCCTCTTGTCTGGCCTTCTTGCTCTCCCCTTTCTCTCTGCTTTCTGGTGGCCATGAGTTGAGTAGTTTTCCTCGACTGTGTCCTTTGGTTCTGGTACTTCTGCTTCATGACAGACCTAGAAGCAAAGAGCCAAGTGACCAAGGGCTGAAGCTTCTGAAGCTGTGAACAGAAATGAATCTTTCCCCCTTGAGTTCTTTTTCTCAAGTATTTGGTCATAGTGTCAAAAACCTGAGGAACATGTCTGCTCTCCCTCCACTTTTGCCTCTTGTTACATCTTGGGAGTCCAAGCACTACAGGACGCTTGTTACAATTGAGCCACCAATACTGATATGTTAGCTAAAGTCCATAGCCAACATTGGGGTTCACTCTTGGTATTGTACACTATGGGCTTCAACAAACATATATTTACATGTATCTATCCTTACAGTATCATACAGAGTATTTCCACTGCCTGAAACCCCCCCTCCCCCCTGCTCCTTCTTTCCTTCGCTCCCTACCTCCTGGCCATCCTGACCATCCAGCTACAATGTGACACATCATGGGAATGGAATAAGAGGGAAATTCATATTACTGCTGTGGTGCCAGTGTGATAGTAAAAGCTGGGTCTTTAACAAAAGATTAGGCCATAAAGGCCTCTCCTTCCGCGAACGGAATTGCAGCCCTTACAAAAGGTGTCACAAGGCAGGTAGCATGTTTGTCCTTCTGTCTTCTGCCACACAGAAAAAAGCATTCCTACTTTCTGGTGGACGGAGCCCTCCCTGGACCTTCAGGTTTACCTCCATGTTGATGTTGGACTCCAGCCTCTATAGCCATGAGAAAGAAAATTATAAATTATATATTTTGTTTTAGAAACCTTAAAATAGACTGAGAAGGGACAAAACCTTGGCATAGGACATAAGCAATTTTTATTTTATTATTAAGATGAAGTTGTGGAAGACCCCAAAAAACCCACTGCCCTATCCTCACAAGGAAGCCAAATACCACACCACACCAAATGAGGTTAAGCAAAATCACACCTTCATGAAAATATCAGAGGATGAAGTCTGAGGATCATTCTATCACTGTGCACAATTCATGCTACTGCTTGTCCTGAAGGCTCAAAGCTCAGTTTCTAGAGAAGACCCTCCCTGGGTAGGACTCTTGATTGAGTTCAAATTCCTGTGATTTCTAACCCACATTACCTTTGAAGAATTTTTCTCTCCTATAGGCACTGTTTTCTTAAGATGATAATGTTATTTGAATAAACTATAACTAAAGTACATTTTGGAAAATAAAGTAATAGAGATTAAAATCTTGAAAAGGCAAGCCTGGGTTGGAGATGTAGAGCATTCCTCACTTTATGAAAAATACCACATCTGGCCACACTTTGTCTGTTCTCTCCAGTTTATTTTCACATCAATCCTGAAAACTCATAACTTCTTAAAATTCTCCCCCAAAGCTGGGTGAGTGTAGGCTTGTCATCCTAGCACTTTGGAGGCTGAGGCAGGAGGATCACCATGAGTTTCAGACCATTCTGAGCTACATAGTGAGTTCGAGGCCAGCTTGGACTACCTAGTGAGACCCTGTCTCAAAAAAATACAAAACAAAAACAAAATATCCCCCAAACAAACCCACACTTCCACAGGATAAAGCATTACTGAGTGAAGTCCATTTTACTTAAAAATTCACAGGAAGACAAAGGAGAAGGACCTCAATGCATTATAGCAACCAGCTTAATTAAATTCCTATTAGAAATTCTGCTTTTCACTCAGAGCTGTTCTCTGAGTCTCACTGTCTCATCATCTATCTTTTCTTTCACTCAAACTTTAAGCCCCAAACTTACTATGCATAGCACCTGCCCCATGCCTAACTTTTGAAAACCTAGGCACCCATAGACTCCTGTGTAGTCAGCCACAAACTAACTCAAAGCGGACCTCATGCTGGGGAAGATTCAACTGGCAAGAAAAAGAGCTCCCCTGCACCACAAGGTTTTGCAAAAGAAACTCTTGCTTCTGTATCTGTACCATGAGTCCAGTGCTATTTTCACTGATTTGATTTTTCCAGAACTTTTGTTCCTTTAATTGTTTCTGTCCCTGCACTTGGAGATCTCTTTCTTGTTGTCTTACTCCCATCGTTTTAAATTGTTCAGATGTCTCTTCTCATTTTATTTCTTTTTTTAACTGATTGTTGGAGCACACAGACAATGGCTAAATTATGTATAAAAACGAAATTCTGGTCCAAAAATTGCAGCAACCAGCCCAAGACAACAATAACAACTCTCATCTAGAGTAAGCAACTCAGGAGGCCAAGCTACTAGCGAAAGCTCAGACCTGGGGAAAGGCAGACCACTATCTCCAACAGTCTATTAATTTTTTTAAAAATGTACATATAATAATTAAAAATCATCAAAATTTACACATAATAATTGTGCTCATGTGCCATGAGGGTAATTAGCATCTCTCCCTCTTCTTAAACATTTAGCATTTCTGTTGGAAAGCTCCAAATTTCTCTCTTTTAGATTTTTAATAAATACAGGTCTTAATTACTTTTCTTGTTGCTGAGACAAAATACCGGACACACAAAGTTAAGGGACAAAAGATTTATGTAGTTCACAGTTTGTAGAAGTTTCAGTCCATGGCGTGCTGGCTCCAAGACGGGGTGGCATCACAGAGGAGAAGCAGTTTATGGTGAAAAGGTAGCAAAGCAACAAGGGACAATGACAGCTGCTTCTACCTTTACTTTTTCCAGCTCCTTAGGGTGGGCAGCACTCACACTCTTAGTTCTAATGCCCTTGAGCCCAGCAGTGCACCATGAATCAACCTTAGTGTCACACACTCTAGGTCCAGCCACCTAGAAAAAGCCCCACCTACGTCTACATGGGGCTTTGAATAACAACTCAAACCATAGCAATACATAATCAATTGTTATAAAATATAGTCACTCTGCTGTGCCACAGAATATCAGAATTTATTTGTTCTATCAACTATAGTTCAGGAGCTGTAATCCACAGCCTTTTGTTAATCTAGGAAGTCAAACAAGTACTCCTGGGACCAATTGGTCCAAGTGGCCAGCACTTGATAAATAATGTACAGCTTCCCAGATTTTTGCCCCAGGTTTCAAGTTAATACCAATGAGGAATGCCCCCTAACCAGCCACCCAAGATAATTCTTCTAGTTAGCTGCCTGCCATTTCCCTAGGCCAGTGTCCTCCAAGGGGAAGTGAAGCTTCCACGCTCTGTGGCTGCTTTGAGTCTCTTAAATGAATAACAGTGATTGACTCCTTGGTAGAACAAACAGTGAGCGAATGCACTTGACCCTTTGATTTGGCTTGACCACTTTTCTGATTCCCTGGCCTTTATGTGTTTCCACATTACTTAATAACAGATGTGTGTTATTGTGTTATACTTTCACATTAAAGCTGTCTTTTAAGCTTTGGTGAGTACCTCACATTGTTTTGGATGGAAAGAATGGATGGGTAATGCTCCTGATACTTCCAGTGGACACCGAGTTTGTTTCCACTTCAACCTCCCCGACTTTGTAACTGCAAAAAATGTTATAATACTATTACTTTGTGTCTTAGTTCATCCTGTATGACCATCCATAGACCAGACAGAGGAGCTTGCTGGGTGGTGAAAGTTGTCTTACTTACTTGCTTGTCTGTTTATTCAGAATCATCCCTTGAATGCCTACTGGCAAGGTATGGTTCCCATAAACAAGACTTGTGTGTGTGAATTCGTGTTTTGAACGGTGTGAGAAAAGGCTCCCAGCCATGCATCTTGGAGGAAAGCTGGGTGGGGCAGGGTGGTCTCACAGAGTGGTAGTGAATTAAGGCAAGGCGCTGGGCCGTGCTCAACCTGCCCTCCTCCACTGGCCGTCCTAGGATGGAGGCCACCAGGGTCTGCTCATGGGGAAAGAGTAGCAGCCAGGCAGTAAGAGCCAGGGCTCTCCAAGGGAGTGTGGGCAGCACAGCACACACCTACACAGCCAGGTCAGGGACTCAGGTGTCCTGCTCCATCCTCACAGAACTCGGTCTTCTGAAAAGGCAGACATGTCACCAGTTAGGGACATCCAAGTACCATCTGGACTGCAGATAGGGGCTAGAGGGGCAAAAGTGCAGGCATGTTATGTGATAACATATGAAAAAAGTCTTCTGTTATGGTTTGTGTGCATTTGTGCCCCACAGCCTCATGCAGTCATTGAGGCGCAGTTCTATATTTTGCATTAATGCATGATCTAAGGCTGGGGTTATGAGTGGGAGTGCTACACTCAGGCTGAGGGTGGATAGTCTAAATATAACATGAGAGACAGGGAGAGACAGAGAGACACAGAGAGACAGAGACAGAGGCAGAGAGACAGAGAGACTTGTTCTCTGCAGCCATTGTTGCTACTACTCCTCCCTTTGCTCTTGCTCTTTGCTGCCACCATGAAAGGCTGCTCTCTGCCATGTACCACTCTGCCTTGGAGCCAGCTGAGTATGGACAGAAACCTTCAGTAAATGTGCGCTAAATAAACCTTTCCTTTCTTCATTTTGGATGGTGGGTATTTGTCCCAGCAACAGGAGAAACGTAACTGAGACGTCTTCCTTCTCCAAGTAGTACTGAGGCTGTCTGAGTCCCAGCACTCTCTTCTTGGGGACCATTTGGGAGGCAACAACAGGCTTGAATGGCAGCATCAAGCCCTGCCCTGGAAAGAGCATGGTCAATTTGTCCCTATTTGCCAGGTGAGTTGGTGTGAACAGTGCCAGCACACAAGAAGTGCTCAGAAGTGCTTACATGATGAGTAAGAGTCCTGTGAGGCAGGTTCCTTCATCATTCCTACCTCAGAGCAGCATGCCGCGCAGATAGCATGACCTAAACTGTGAGCAGCCTGGTCAGTTCGAGAGTGTGGAGGTGTCACCACACAGGTGGTAGCTGCAGCCCTAGCCCGCACATGAGCCGGATGGAGGTTTTAAGCACTAGGGTGGGTATAGATGATTGTGTGCATGTCACAATCAACAATGAATTTAGGAAATACGAGGCTCCAAATGTCTGCTGGACTTAATGACAGAAAAATCACCCAGCACATTAGCAGGGCCATCTGAGCGGCCTGTCTCTGAATTCTCTAACTTCTTAAATCTTAGAAAGCAACAATCCTGCATAAATACATGCCGCCCACCATGCCCTAACATAAACCACTCCATTTCCTTGCATCATCTTAACACGAGGGCAGATCCAGTTCCTGAACACCCAGTACAGCTGTGGAAGGGATAAGCTGCCGTGTGCTCACCGCCTGGGGCCCCTTTGCCTCAGCTCCCACCTCAGCACTAGTCTCCCAGTGCAGCCCACCCAGCGTCTCTGCTTCCTTCCTGTACCTCTGGCTTCTGGTGTCCTGGGGTAGGGAGGAGGGGAGCAGGAGGGCTTGAGTGAGCAAGCAAAAGGAAGTTCTTTTTGAGGAGCCAGGATGTTGGGGTGATGAGGAATAATGCAGAAACTTCATCCCTTGCACATGCCCAGGACTTTCACAGAGAGCGAGGGAAAATGTAGACCTTCATGGGTGTGGAGGTTTGGAGAATGTGTGATTATGCATCAGTCACCTCTCTGCCGCATGCCTCGCCCAAAATTTAGCTCAGCCCCGGGGTCCCTTGGCTCTGGTGTTGTGAGCACCCCGTCTGAGGCAGCCTCTTCCTATCAAACGGTCTTTTTCTCGCTAACGTGAATTTTACCCTAACTGCTATTCCAGGACTAACTCATGTTTCAGTTTGACATGTCACCTGAGTGTCTGAGAAGATGTCATCGATGATAAAGTGCTAAAGCCTGAATTATTGAAGTTTGAGTGAGATAGAGCTCCAGAGTGACTATCATCCCCACTAGCCTTCCTCTCGTGACTTCCAGAGAGGAGTTACAGCATCGCTGCAGGCAGCTGGGCACAGAAGCGTGTCTCACCAGGGTATGCCACCGCTCCTACAGGCTGAGCTGTTTCTTGCAGTCTCACATGGTGTCCTCCACAAAGAAAACTGTCCCAGGGGTGGGCCAAATAGATCAGCAGATTAAAGTGTCTGTAAGCAGGCACAGGGGCTGGGGCTTTGTTCCCCGGGGCCTGCCAGGTCCCTGTCGTGCACTGAGACAGCAACTGAGACTGGGCCGTGGGGGCGCGGGCCTGTAATCGCAGCTCTTGGGAGGCTGTAAACAGGCAGATCACTATGAGTCCGATCTAGTAGTGAGACCCTGAACACCTCAGAGACCCTTCCCTAAAAATATGAGAGAGAGAGAGAGAGAGAGAGAGAGAGAGAGAGAGAGAGAGATTTACATATATATAGGATAGCTTGCATGACTACAGTGCTCATTTCTGCTGGTCTACTGAAATGAGCAGTTAACGCTTAATTTTTTTTTCTTCTCCTTTTTAATCTCATAACTTTTAAAATTTATTTTGCATGTTTATATCTGGTAATCTAAACAACTAATTGAAGACATTATGTAATGTAACAAGCATTGTTGAATTCTGTTTGGTTTCTCTATTTTGTATTCTTTAAAAACTATAAATAAATAAATAGTTGAAAGAAAAGAAAAGAAAAGAGTCCCAACACCAACCACTATAAGCAACTTTGGCTTTGTCAGAAAAATTGGAAATAAAAGTAGCAAGACTCCATTAGGCTAGGGCATGGTGGGAGCCATGTATTTAAGGTTCTGTGAGCCCTGTCTCCTGTCCTGAGGTGGCAGAAAAGCCACCGGGAATGCATATGGGAGCTCAACCAGGGGCAGGTGTGAGAGGCAGTTCAGCTCTCAGGTTGATGTGGGCCA
Organism: Capromys pilorides; assembly: GCA_004027915.1. Lineage (NCBI taxonomy): Eukaryota > Metazoa > Chordata > Mammalia > Rodentia > Capromyidae > Capromys > Capromys pilorides. The sequence continues at coordinate 17,578 of PVKN010007521.1, read as the reverse complement.
CACTATGTGCAAAGTCACCCGTGTACCCTTCTGCCACAAACATTTCTAAGCCCAGATTTTCAACTGTATGTCAGCCACAGGGCATGGTTTGGAACACAGAGCTTCCTGCTCTCTCTGGTTCCAATGTGGTTTGGAACACAGAGCTTCCCACTCTCTCTGGTTCCAATGTGATGCTCCACTTGTCCACCCACTCTTCATTCCTCCCAAGACTGTGCCCCTTACCAGCCAACAGCAGCCGAGGAGAGAATTCTGGGGCTGGGCTTGGACAGCTCCCCCAGGGTCATGCCAGCAACCTCCTTTCTTCACCGAGGTGCCTACCTACTTCCAGTGCATCACAGGCTAGAGATCTGGGAGACACCCATAATGGTGGGACTAGTGCTGGGCTGCAGGTGAGAAACAGGGATGGTGGGGTATCCAAGGAGCTGGGGAACGTGAGGGACTTGCAGTCAGAGGTTTGTGCCGTCTCTGCGTGTGGGAAATGTTTTCATATCTCAATAGCAAGTACTACGTATTAAATGACTGACTAGGTGTAAAAGCCCTTTCCTTGGCCGCCACTAGCGCCTCCCTCTGGTGAGTCCTGCTCTTGGAAGGTGACTGTTTCTCTACACTCTGGATGAGGTGTAGATCGGTATCCAGGGCCTGCAGGTCATCTGCTGCCTGGGAAAGGACAGGCTGGAGAGTCAACAGGAGCCACGGGAGCTGACCTCAGGAAGGGGTGTGAGGACTGACGATCGTGGAAAGATGAAGGGCACTAGGAGCTCCCTTTCCTGTGTGGAGGTGAGGTTTAGCGAAGAGGCTCCTGAAGGGTGGTGGACTCAGTGACATTTGGACGGACCATGGACTCTTCCCTTGCCTGGGTAGCAATGTCCTCTAAATCATGAGGTATGTCCTAGGGTATCCAGGGGATTCCTAAGACCACAGGTAGTGCTGAACACTATCCATGTTATGTCTTCCTACACATACGTACCTAGGATAAAGTTTATAAGGTAAGCATAGTGAGAGATTAACAGTAAGTAATAATAAGCATGGAGGAATTATAATGCATATAGGCTCAATAAATGTTGCTTAAAACTTAGAAATTATTTACTTCAGTTTTCCACTTGTTTTGTTCAGATAACAGTTGACAGCAAGGGTCTGAAACCACGACCTGAAGCCTTGAGAGGGAGGACTGTACGAGCGCAGAGCACAGGGAGGTGGCTGCTGTGTGTTTGGGAGGAAAGTTGACGGCAGAAGCAGGGTCTGTGTCCCATTCCTGAGAGCAGCTGCTGTCTGTGTCATCTTGATCTTTAAGCTATCTAGAATGCTCAGTGCGCATCTGGCACAGCGTCACCCAGTGCTTAGGGACTGACCTTGGGAATCTAGCGGATCTGGAGTGAAGTCCTGGTCTTAACATCTTTAGTCTAAATTCAATAAATAAGTATTTACTGAGCACAAAATATGTGCCAGGCATGGTGCTAGGTACTGGGGTGTATGGTGGTGATTAGAGTGCTAGCTAACAGGATACTTTAGCAAGGTAAGGAATTTCTTTAAACGTCCTAGAAAAGTTTTAATTTTTGTTTTGTTGTTTTGCTTCTATTTTGTTTTTGTTTTGAATGGTATTGGGAATTGAAGCCAGGGCTTTGCATATACCAGGCAGATCCCAGTCCTTTTGTTGCTTTTTACCTTGAAACAGGGTCTCAGTAAATTGCTAAGTTGTTGATAATGGGCTCAAAGTTAAGATCCTCTTGTCTCCCCCTCTCAAAGTACTTGGAGAGCAAGTATGTGTGAACATGCCTGGCCGAAATCTTGTTTTAATATGGTTTATCCCCTCTATTAATATTGAAGAAAAAAATACTATCTTTAAAGCTCTTTATAACTTTAAATAGTAATTAGGTCACTATCTGGCCTTCTTTTCTTGAGGATAATCAGACATGACTCCCTTCATCTTTTCTCATTGATTATATTTCCTCATGCTTGAGGCATCTTTTAAACTGAATTCATTCCTGTTTGTAACCACTTTCCAATATTATCTTAGTTGTTTTCCTGTATAACTCATAACCAAATATGCTGAGTGACTGAGTAAGAATAAAGGTTTGACTCACAGATTTGAAGGCTTGGAATGTCAAGTTTGGATGATCACTTTGCTGGGGTTTTTCTTGCTGGTGGGGACCTGTTGCAGGGCTGAGGAGGCGCAGGGCCTCTCATGGTCTGACAGAACATTCTTACTCAGCTCTCTCTTCTTCTTGGGTTAGAGCCATGTCTTTGGGGCCTCATTTAACCTTAATCACCTCCCAAGGTTGGACGAAGCTCCCTCCTACTCAGTGCTCCCTAGAGTGGGGATGGAATGTCAGCATGAGTCTTGGCAGGGAATGCACCCATAGCAAATATGGTACCCCAACTGGACATAAAGGATTAGCAGAAATTGGACTGGTGTGAAGATGAGAGAGAAGGCAGTTTTCAGCCCTCCTTTCAAGTTTGCTTGGAGTTTTCTTACTTTCCTAGCTTTCTCCTTCTTTTCTTCTGTCTCTTGAGTGAGACTGAGCTACCAACAGGCACCACTGAGTCCATCTAGTAAATTAAAGCCTAGTCAACAGTCATCAAAATCATTCTGTCTTCCTTTGTTTGTGCAACTGTGTACAGAATGGAATTCTTCAAAGTCTTCTGGGCATTGACCTGCATCTTGGTGTGGTTGTTGTGCGGAGATATACAGAAGGAAATTTGGGAATGATATACAATTATTTTTTCTAGAAAATTTTAGGGAAAAATCATAGGAGTGGGATGTGTGTACTCAAGGATATCCCTGGAGGTATGTTTTCAATCATAAAATTGGAGATGGCTGTGAGAGTGGAAATTGGCTGAATAAGCCACTGTATTTTGTTCAAAATAATTCCAAGTCATTAAAATTATGTGGTAGAAGATTGCATCAGCACTTTGCTTGGCTATTTGTTAGTGGTCATGATTTTAAAAAGCATGATCTCAGCTTTTATAGATACATTTGCAGATATTAGAAGAAAAGAATATGTTACAACTGCAAATGATATCCTTGGACAGAAACACCTAGATTTATGGGTCCTTCTTTGTGATTTTCTAAATTTTCTGAATTACATATAATGGATTAGTACCCTTTTAATGTTTCTAAAGAATTTTGCTGAAATCTGCTAACTTGCTACACGTCTACTACTTTGGTGTTAGACAACCAGCCCAGGGCAGGGAGGCACAAGCCCTCTCTGTGACCCTATGCAATAATTTTAGTTATTTCCCTTCAACTTTCTAGGTTTGTTTTAATGATATTTACCTTTTGAGGTTTAGAGAAACTTGATTTTACTGTTAGGAAAATTTCCATTCATAATGGTGAAATTCTTCATTTCTTGTGCCAGTCAGGTGCTCCAGATCATATTCGTGATCCCACCAGCATTACCTTATGAATGAGTAGATTTGGGCTTACAGAAAACAAATTACTTACCAAGGTGACATGAACAGGTTATCTAATGACCTTAACCAAGGAAAGGTCTCCAGCAGTCTGCTCAGGGATGCAACTTCTGTCTGCAGTGGGCTAAATAGAAAAGTGTGGGCTGCGCAGGCAGATTGGGCTGTGGTTCTCCTGAAAGAGAGGAGCCTGAGAAAGGTAAGCCACAAATGAATATGAGGACCCCACCTGACCCATAGGGTGATCCCTGGGGAATTTCTACATTATGGGGAAAGGTCTAGATTGTCTGGCGAAGGAATGTCATTGTGTGACGCACCTAGATCATGAGCAGTGGGCTGCTGTGAAGCCTGAGCCAGGTGTCGGGGTATGGTGGGTATGTGCTTGGCCTACGATTTGCAACTAACCCTGGGAGACTGACTTTTGGGGATTTGCTTCAGGAAAGCTGACCTCTGAAAAGCTGCCTGAAAACCTGGGTTACCAATCTAGCTCAACCCTAGGCAATGCATTCTTATGAACAAGGTCTGTTTTGGAGAAAGGCTTACTTCTCCATCCCTGAGTAATACACAAGTGAGGGTGCTCACCTTGTGGCATTCTGTTTACAAGAATCTTAATCATTCTACCCTAAGCCTGTGTGAAATGCTCAGAAACAGAAGTAAATGTATTTATCTCCTGTTTCTTTTGGTGGGAGACAGTTTCTGCCCTCTGAGACTGGCTGCATAGGTTTTTTCCTACTTCTTAGCAGCCCTAACAGATGCCTTTCTGACCCTGTGCTAGAGTTCCCCTTATCTATGATTTCATCTCCTGTGGTTGTGGGCCTCTATGATCAACTGTGCTCTGAACATACTAAATAAAATCTTCAGAAATAGTAATTTCATAAGTTTAAATGTGTGCTCCATTCGTAGTAGCTTAGTGAAATCTCTTGCCTTCACTCTCTGTCCCACTCAAGCATGAGTCATCCATTTGTTCCAAGTATCCACACTGTATATGCTGCCCACCTGTTAGCTACTTAGTGCACATTGGTTTTCAGATTGACTGTTGCAGTATTATAGCACTTATATTCATGAAACCTTTATTTTAAATAGTAATAGCTTCAAACTATAAGTGTAGTGATGCTAGCAATTCAGACATGCCTGAGAAGCCAGGTAAAGTATTTTCTTGACATGAAAAGAAATAAATTAGCTTAATGCAGAGTGGGAAAAGTTTATATTGAAGTTTCTGAGATCAATGGTTAGTAAACTATGTTGAGAGTAACTATATTCACATAACTTTCATTATAATATATTTATATAATATATTCTTAGAGTTACCTATTATATTATTGTTAATCTCTTATTGTACTTTGTAAATTAAACTTTATCATAGTTATGTATTTATAGGAAAAATATAATGTATATAGGATACCAACTGGAATGTAAGCCAACTTCTAGGGCTCTTTGGATGTATTCCCCAAGTCTAATGGGGACAATTGTATGGTAAGCGATGTCATTTTGTAAGTTCTGATGGCTGGGGGGACAGGGAACCACTCCCAAGACCATAGCTCTGTGTCCACTCTAAATTTATGGAGAAAAAACAAGGTACTATTGCTTGGAGGTTACTGAACCTAGACCCACAGGAGAGGTTCTTAATTATGCTCCTGTCTCAATTCTTTTCAGTCTTTCCTTATCTGTAAGAAAGAAGCATGGCTACCCATTCTAAAATTCTGACTGTAAAATGTATAGGTCAATAAAAACAATCTGCAGGGCATTGCAAGGCAGTGTGCTGGCCACTTCCGGCCCTGAACTCTGCCCGCCTTCCTGTGATCTCCTGCCCTTCAGTGAGACCTCTGGGGCAAATGCACCCAGCACTGATCACTCCAGCCTACACCAGTTTCCCACCTAAAGGAAAGCATGTTTCCTAGGTTTGTTGTCCCCTCTCCTTCCTGAATCTCTAGGCGAGGCTGCCTGGGGAGAGGGGCTGGTGAGCCCTCCAGGGCCCCACCAGCAGAACATGGCTTCTGTGGGAGTCACCATCACAGACTCTCCCCAGACCACAGGAAAAGAGCACAGTACAAAATGCCACCGAATGTTCTTAAAACAAGGTGAATCCTCAAAAGAAAAAACCAAGGTGCTCTTTTGGAGTACACGTGAATACTATTTTCAGTTTCACTTACAGTTTCTTTAATATGATCCTTGCAACTCTATACATTACAAAATTGCTTTGTGGGTGCACAAATTAGTCTAGTCACTGTCTGGTGGCAATGTGACTAAGTTACATTTTGTTACCTGTTCAAGATTTTGTTTTCCTGAAAATTAAACCTCCACAGCCAACCTCTGTATTCTAAAGAAAGATGATCTCCTTCAGGTAAACTGAAAACAATCAACAACAGTAGCTGCTCAACACTACAAAATGCACAGTGGTTTTACAAAGCCACATTTCTTTGTCACACATGCCACATATAAAATTACGCCAACCTCCTAGACAACTGTTTTGCTTGAACCAAGGCATTGCAATATGAGCTAGAAAGCTACTTCAGTTCAGCAATGGAGTTAGGGTGATATTGATATTTGACAAGTAATAGCTTGTGCTGCCTTAAAAGCGACACCAAAGTACAATTCACTACTGTGTGACTCTCATGAATCACACTTAGTCTACAGTAGAAACTCAGAGGATGTTGAGGAAAGAATTTAATTATTTTCCGTATGTTGATATTTTAAACATTAGGTTTCAAAGCACCACCCTAATTTCTACGATGTAACCTGAAAAACTAATCCTTGAATTTTAATATAATCAGCCAGTGTCCAACCTCGCTGTGAACCAGTGCCCCACACTGAGCCACATCATGAAGTTAGTGCTGCTTGCTTTCAAGAGAGGCCATGGGGCTTGTACCATGTGTGCCTCATACCACAGCTCCCTAGTGAGATTAGAGCAATTTAATTCCCTAACAGAAGTGACTTCTGAAAAACTACATAGAAGGAAGATCACTGTCAATTAGCACACATTTTCTTATTGCTAAAACATCAATGGGCACAATGGGGAAGGGAAGATACACAGAATTTCAAAGGTAAAATATTTCATGTGAATCAGGAGAGTGCATTCCTCATAGTAGGTGATGTGGTAAATGAACAGAAGGTGGCTGTGTTGAAGACAGCAGTCACTCAGTCCCCAGCAGGAAGGTCCATGGTCCCCAGAGAGGCAGGAGCCCAACTGTTCACACTTGTTTAGGTCCTTTCTGTCTGGTGTCAGCTCAGCCAACAACCTTTGAACTCAGAGGTTTTGTGGCCAAAGGCACTATTTCTAATTCTACCTGTCCTGTATCTCTCTGCCTTGTCTCAAGGGCAGTCACATGTCACCTGACCTGCTCTCTCTAGGAATGGGGGGGGGGGAAGAGGGCTGAGAAGCAGGGCTGCCCTCCACACCTGCCCCAGGTGCCAGAGGTTTCATCCAGGTAAGACTTTAGGCAATGCCAATGAGGTTGTAAATACTGCTATAAGCCTGTTAAATTTTAGAAGAAAAGATTGAAAATAAAAAGCTAAGACAAAAACTGCCTTTAAGAGATTGATTGCTACTAAGAAGATCTTTTCCAGGTCTCTCTGGAAAGCTGTCCCATACCCAGACTATGAATCCTGATGAATGTCACACTGGTCACAGGACAAGCAGGCAGATTTCGAATCCTGTGCCAGAGACTGATGAATGTCCTCAGGATGGGTGGTCCTGGAGCTCCACACACCACGGATCTGTCACTAAAACTGTTTGTGCTCTTCTATTTCACTTCAATTTTGTGAATTTATTTTTTGAGAAAAGAGTATTAGTTTCTTTTTTAAAAAGACCATAGGAGGGCCAGCCATATAGCTCAGTGGACTAAAACGCCTGCTTAGGTAAAGCACAGTGGCCAGGGTTCGATCTCAGTGTGACATGTAGGCCCTGCCTCTGGAGTGCACTGAGATGGTGATTGAGACTGAGCGTGGTGGTGCACACCTGTAATCCCAGCTCTTGGGAGGCTGAAAACAGGAGAATCACTATGAGTCCAATGTACATAGTGAGACCCTGTTGACCCTGTATACCCTGTGCCCACTACAAAAACATAAAATAAAATAAAAAAGAATATTTGAACCTTTTAAACGTTAATTTTTGTCAAAAAGATAATCACTCCTGACTTCATTTTCATTAGTTTGAAATCTCTACGCACAGATTTTCTTAGCACCAGGCAGTGTCTACTTTCAAGTTAGTAGAAAAGGGGCTGAAAGGGAGAAACTTGATTTCTGAAAATAATATCTTCAGTTTCTTAACATAAGGTCTCGGAGAGTTGTCTCCAAGAAAAATTTAGTGCAGAGCTAGCTTTGTGATGCCCAATATGGTAGCTACTAGTCATGGCTGGCTTTAAAATTTAACTTGGTTAAAGGTCATAAAATTGAAATTCAGTTCCTTAGTTGCATTGGTCATGGCTCAAATGCTCCATAGCCATATGCAGTGAAGAGTTACTGAGCCAGAAAGCTCCATTCAACAGCCCTGCTTTAGTATTTTTTTAGGTGATCAAAATACATAGAAAATAAAGTTGATTTCCTAATTATTGAATTGTGTAGTATTACAAGTGCATTATATAAAATTGCAAGTTGACAAAAACAGTAGATATTGTTGAACTTTGTGTTTTGACACAATTCCCATTATTTCATTTCATAGCTCTACAGGAAAAAAAGCAATCTTGAGATGATATATCCTTCAAAAGTTTTTCATTGCCAAAACCTTTTACATATATTAGATTTGAGAGTTGCTATAGCGTATATTCAGATATCCTCCCAGAGTCACATAATGTCATAGGTGGGTGGATGTGTGATAACTGGATTAGTCCACCGATTGGATTAGCATGACTCTGGGTGTGTCTAGGTGGATTTAGGAAGGGCAGAAGACTCACTCTGGGTGTTGGTGGCACAAATCAGTACCCTGAATGGAATAAAAAGGAAAAGGGAGGCTGGCTGCTGTTGTCTTCCTCTGCCTGCTTCCTGCTTGTCGTGGCATGGACCTTTTTTGTTCTGCCATGCTACCCTGCCTTGGAGCCGGCCGACAAGGAACTAAACCAAACTGTGAGCTAAAATAAAATTGTCCTCCTTTAACTGGTTGATATCAGGTATTCTGTCCTTGCATTGAGAAAGTCATGAAGGCAATGGTTATAGGTACATATTTTCCAACAAAAACGATATAGCCCAAAGTGATGCAATAATGTTGAGATTAAAAATGACTTCCTAATTATTGAATTGTGTAGTTTTATAAGTGCATTATATAAAAATGCAAGTTGACAAAAACAGTAGATATTGTTGAACTTTGTGGTTTGACACAATTCCCATTATTTTATTTCATAGCTCTACAGGAAGAAAGCAATCTTGAGATGATATATCCTTCAAAAGTTTTTCATGGGGCCGGCGAGATGGTTCAGTGGTCTAAAGCGCCTGCTTAGGAGGGCTCAGGCAACTGCGGGGAACTGCAGTTCGATCCCCGGCACCACATGCTGCGCCAGCGCCACCACCAGGGCAGGCTGAGCCAGCTACAAAATGAATAAATAAAGAAACAAACACAACAAGCAAACAAATAAATAAATAAAATAAAATTAAAAAAAAAAGAAAAAAGTTTTTCATTGCCAAAACCTAAATGAAAGGGCATAGACTATATGTTTGCACTAATACCTACACACACACACACACACACACACACACACATCACTAAGTACAGTTTGACTAGGTATCACTTACAGTAAGGTTTTCAGGGTCTCTGAAATAGACCTTTCAAATTCCTCAGTCAATGATTTTTTTGTCAAATACAAGCTATGATCCATCTTCTCTAAATGTTTTCAAACTTGGCAGACAAGAATTGCTAATCCATAGAAACAGCTAAAACAAGAAAGTAACTGTCTTGCTTTAGAATTCTCATTTTTGAGTTGCATATTTTTTGAGGTTGTCCGTAATTCAGTAATCTCAAATGCCTTCCGTGCTTTGAAGAATATTATTGCTTGAGACCCATGAAATAATGCTGCATATGGGGACTGGGGTCCTACTGGCTCAGCTGAGGAAGGTGGGCATAGTACCAGGCACAGGGCAGGTGCTCAGGCAGAGGAAAGGAGCTGACTGTTCTGTATGGCAGGGGACGGTTCTCTCTTTAGAGATGTTAAGCAAATCCTGAGAGCCCCTGTCTTTAGCCACTGTAACTTTCCTAGTGTGGTACTGCCTGTCCCAGACTGATACCCTGAGTAATCCTCAAATGCAGATGCCCAGCAAGAGTATCTACTGGTACAGAAAGTAACTACAGTAGGAGACAAACTCATCACCTAACAGATGGAAGATCCTGGGCATGTTTCTTAGCCCTTCAATCCTTAATTTCTATCCCCCCCTCCATTCCCCCTATAAAACCAAGATAGTAAAAAAGCCTAAACATCACTGGATCATTGTCAAGACTGAAATAACTCATTCAGATAGAATGTCTATTATAGTGTCTAGAATAATAATCATCTATGGCTTGGCATAGTTTTCTAAATGCTGTAACTATTAAAATAACATCACAACCATTTTTATAAGCTTATCACCCTGCCATGTATGGGGTTTCCATCTCCCTTTTCAAAAGGGCTAGAAAAACCTATCTGTAAAGTCTCTCCACCTTACTTTACTGCTGATGGCTGGTTGAGATGGGTTTTTCCACATATACATAGCTCTTAAAAGTTCACAGCCCAGGGGCTGGCGAGATGGCTCAGTGGTCTAAAGCGCCTGCTTGGGAGGGCTCGGGCAACTGCGGGGACTGCAGTTCGATCCCCGGCACCACATGCTGCGCCGGCGCCACCACCAGGGCAGGCTGAGCCAGCCACAAAATGAATAAATAAAGAAACAAACAAACACAACAAGCAAACAAATAAATAAATAAATAAAATAAAAATTTAAAAAAAAAAAAAAAGTTCACAGCCCATGAAAACTCATGGAAGCTAGGTGTGTTGGTGCATGCTTGTAATCCAGGCACTCAGGAGGCTAAGGCAGGAGGATAGTGTAAGGAAGGACACAAGGCAGAGTCCAGCTCAGCCCACTGGGCCTGTGTAGAGACAGCATGGTGCAGAATTTATTGTGCCTGGTTGCAAGCAGAGGGTGAAAAAGCCATCTTCAGGGAACAAAGAGATGCAGGCTTCTTTTCCAGGGCTTGAAAGAAGGCAAAGGTGGGAAGACCTTAGTAAACTCCCACCAAAGTTCCCTGGACGTCTTGGGCCTCAGTGGGTGAAGTTCTCAGGGCATCTGGTGTAAATATTTGGAGGTCTTCAGATATCTGACTCTTTGGAAAATTCTCTACTCCATCTTACCTGTTACGACATCCTGTGTTTGCTGAGGGTGCTGGTGTTGTGTTGAGCTGAGAACAATGCCTCTGCTGCAGACAGGTTGGGTATTGGGAGACTCAGGTATGAATCAGCCTTACAGAGATTGCCGTAAGCTTGAGGACAGCCTGGGCTCCATCATGAGTTTAAGACCAGCCTGAACTATAGAGTGACCCCTTGTCTCAGAGGGGGAGAAAGACTCAGAGACTGACACATTAAGTCTTGTACTGATACGCAGGCTTGCAGATATCATAAAATCTGTACTGAAAGTGCAGTGCATTCTCAAATGCAGTGCTCACTATCACGTCAATAAACTCTCGATGGTCCTGGGATGTGTAGAGTTGGGATTAAGCACACAGACAGTGGAGCAGCACCTCAGAGCTCACTCTGTTTCCATATGTAAACATTCCCTCCATTTAATTCGAGAATGTCACTGCACACACAGCTGTAAGAACAGAATGGGCACGGAAGTGTTTGCCCTTACAGCAATAATTATTATTCAGTAAGACTATCATGTTTAGTAGCCAGCAGCAACAAGAAATAATTGGAACCTGGAGGAGCAAGAGTAGACATGGCTTTTCACATTCCCAGCATTACCCAGTCAGTGAAAATCTGCCCCACAAGGGAGCTCTGGTGAGCAGTCATGAGGCTGGGCTCATGGGATCCTCAGCTGAGGACTTTGCACGGCGACTGCCTGCCCAGCTGTGGGCTTTGTCCTTAGCAAAACAAGGCCTGTGCAAATCCAGCTGTGAGTGTGGACTTGCAATTTCATCAAATGGATCCATTTAAATGGAAAAATTATTATGTTTGAAGGGTCTACACATAGAATAGGTGACTTTTCTCAAAAACAGCATTTTTGTTCATGCAAATCTATGTCTGTACAAGGCAAACTTTTGGTTGAGAAGCTATTGTACTAAACATATACTGTTGGTGGATTTCAAGAAAGATGAATAATGTTTCTAATATCTGACATTATTAAAGTGCACAAAGCCTCTGAACGTGGACTTCAGTGAGTAGACTGAAACTCATTTAAATGCAGTTGAAAACTGAATTTCTTTTGAAAATTAGTCCACGTTAAAGGTCACCTGAAAAAAAATCTGCATAGTCCGCTCCATCCTGAATAAACTCAAGCCATTTCCACTTAATATCCCTCCTGCCAGGACTCTCACCATGGTTACACCGCTGGGAAACCCTCTTGACCTCTTCATATGCACCTTAATCTACGCACCCTCCAGACCCGTGGGCAGGCAGGCATCCACTGTCTGCACAGGGCCTGCCTGCCTGCGGGACTCACTGCTCTGACCACCAAGTGCCTGCCGCGCATCTGTGCTGCTCCAATCGCTCTGAGCCAGCGCTGTCTTGGGAAAGTCCCTTATCTCCTATGAACAGGTCACTCTTGGATGACCTGTGTCAGATTTCCTAAGGAACGCTACTTGGTTCTAAGGGTTCATAGTGACTTACAGAAAGCCTATGTGGCTTTAGCAAGCTATTTACCTCTCTGCGTACTAGTACTAGTACTAGTATTAGTATTAGTATTAATATTAGTATTATTAGTGTTAATGTTAGTTTCCTTATTTCTGTTGCAGGAGATCAATGTTGAGTGCAAGGCTTTCATATGGGAGTCTAGGTCAGAACCACTGGAGGCAATATTAGCAACTGACAGGCCCTTGAAGGTGGTAGTAACATTGATGCCTATGCAGCAACAGTAGTAATAATAATACTAATAGAAAGTGGCATCCAAGAAAACACCACAATTCCCCACAAAATAAAACCTAACTAGAAGATAAACCCTTGCGTGATTGTTCAGAATGTTCACAATATAAATCCTACCCCTAAAATAAGCTCCAATTAAGAACATCAGCAACACACAACAGAAGCATTAAATTGCAAAATAATATCAATGTATAGGTAAATGTAAATAAATATTATTAATATTAACACTTAATATAAATGATATGAGTTCAAATTAAGTATCTGTAAAAATCCAAGCAGTCTCCTCTGGATGAGAGGAAAACACCTATATAAACAGATGAACTTGTGGCCAAATGGCCCATCATAGTACAGACACAATGCACGAACAACATGTGCAGTTGACAACGAACAGATGTGGGTTGTCCAATACGAATCTTCATGGTTTAAAACATGTGCTATAGCAAACGCAGGGACGATGGCTCAATCCCTGGCACCACATTCCATGCCAGCCATGCCCCCAGAGTAGGCTGAGCCAGCCACAGAGTCCAGGCATAGTGGCATATGCCTGTAATGAGACCCTGTAACAACCAAAGACTTCAAAAACAAACAACAACAAACTATGTGCAATAACAGATGTAAGTAGTGCACTTGTGTGCAATAAAGTTTCTGAGTTTTCGTTCCTGTAATTCTTCAACGCTTTTGTGTGGGCTGTCATTCCTGGCATCATTGTTGTTGCCACTGTCTCATGAGTCTTCAGTGAACACTGCTTTAATGGAAACTCTGTGCAGCCGGCCTGCAAGAGGTAGTGACTTGGGTGAAGAACTCAGACTAAAACCACAGCAGCTGCATTGGCAGTGCACTCGAGCAGCCACACGGACAAGGGGTGCTTGGTTAAGGAGAGCTCCACCGTGGACACGTGCGGTTCAGAAATGGAGTTTCAAGACATTCAGGCAGGAATTTGGGATTTGGAATTTAACAGCGCTCCTGAAGAAGATGGCATGACTGTGTCTGAATAAATGTGGATTTTTATGCACGAATAAATAGCTAACTGTAGGTGGGTGTACTGTACATGAAAAAAAAGACATTCCCTAAAAATAAGTCCTAGTACATCTTTTGGTGCTGGTCTTATTTTGGGGGAATATAGTGTGTGTCAGTATAGGTGGTGAGTCAAACATGAATTCATCCATCTAATCAGTGAAATCCCAGCTTAGCGACACAGTGCACTGTAGTGTCATTGGACTTCCCTTGCGATCTTGGGGCTGATTGGAAGCTGTAGTCGCTGCTGCCCAGCATTGCAGGAGAGCATCGGATCACAAACATGTGCCTATTCTAGGGAAAAGGCAAAGCTCAAAATTGGAGGTACAGTTTTTATTTCTGCTGGATGCAGTACACTTTGCATCATCGCAAAGAACAAAATTCTAAAACCAGTATTTGTTTTCACTGAATATGTGGAACCTACCCTTGCCTCATCCCACCCTCTACAGCCTGATAGCAAGCTGGAGCATGCTCAGTGGCAGACTGGAACAGGAAGGCTTGGGGAGCTTCGGCAACTGGCCAAGGCCAGTCAAGTGGGAGGGACGGGGATGGGATATGAAGATGACACCCCAAAGCCTCCAGTGCAAATGCTTCAAATCTTTACACTGGGCTTCAAAAGTAGCCATGTCTGTCCCAAACCTTATGGGGGAAGCTATTTGGCCTCTTGCATGTTTGGCTTTTCCATTTGTCAAACAGAATTAAGAGCTTACAAAACAAAATCTTTCATTGTAAGTTTACATGTTCTCCTAACTTCAGGCATGTCTAAAGAGAACTGACCAATTTCTTGGCTTTTAATTCACTTTTAAATTTTATGTTATCTTTTGGTGGTACTGGGGGGTGAATCCAGGGCCTTTGCACTGAGCCATATCCCAGCCCTTTTTTTTCCCCCAATGTTTGTTTTTATTGAGGAAAGGTAAAACTTCAGTTTCTTAAGGGAATGACTAACATTATTTAGATTTGGCATGAAAAATTCTTTTTATTGTCCAAGTCTTCTCTGAATCATTTGATTCTATACAGCATCCTACCAGGTATGCAGATGTGGTTGGACCAGAACCAATGTTCCCAATACCTACCCCACATCTTTTGAAAAGCCTATTGTCTCTCCCTATGTGAAAGTTTGTATTCAGCAACCTACATAGGAATCCCATGAGTTTAAAGTGTGTTATTTGGTGAGAGCCTCCGAGATAATTCTGTAAGATGCTTTTTAGTTTTTAAAGTATTTTACCTTTAACTGTCCAAAATCAAGGGAACCTGTGCCCAATCAATGCTTTCATCTCTGTTCTAAACTTATTTCTAATAGAAAGTTTGGTCATTGATGCTTTATGCTAATATCAGATTTTTTAATGATTAAAAAGCTCCTAGATTTCTTTTGGAAATATTTTCTTTCTACAATGGAGTTATGTAAATTATATGTTAACATCCACCTCAACTATGTACTTTAGTGTACTTTTGCGGGGGGCAGCAACGGAGCTGGCACCCACAGATACTCTATCACCGAACTACAGACTCGGTCCTTTTCCGTTTTTGTCTTGAGACAAGTTCTCACTATGCTACCCACGGGGACCCAAACTTGTTATCTACCTTTCTGCCTCAGCCCTCTGAGCTGCTGAGATTACTACTGGGAATATGTGTTATCACCTCCTTGGACAGAGAGGCCAAGGAAAGGGAATAAAAGGGGTTGCTGTTAACACTGATAGTAGTTCTGATGCTGAAAAATAAAATGTTATAAATATCAAATGGAGTGAGGTCTTTCAAAGTTTCTTTGATGTGCCCATGTAGAAAAAGGTTGCCATTGGATTGGCTCAGTTCAATTTTAGAACTCCAAAAGCAAAGGATTTCATCTCAATGATCTCAAGATGAATTCATGGGGGCACATAGTGGCCCTCAACCCAAACCAGTCATACTGGGAAAAAAGTAAATGGGCAGAAAAAAAACATGACATAAATATAGACTGGAGTATTACTCAGCCACAATAAACAAAATTAGATTATTTATAGCAAAATGGATGGAATTGGAGGGCACAATTAAATAAGCCAAACAGAACTACAAGTGCCACATTTCTCTTATATATGGAAACAAATAAAAAGACGGTCCAAAAGTAAGACTACTAGGGAAGAGGAAGGGGGTCAAGGGGAGGTGGGGGAGAGAGGGTAGAAAGGAGGACGGAGAGGATCAAAACACAGTACATGCACACATGAAAAATGGCTCAGTGAAACTCATAATTTGTGTAACTTACATGCATTAGAAACTATAATTGAAAACTGTCTTTGGAAAATGAGGTGAAAACTTGTGAGGTGTGCTAATCCAGCATATATAGAAGCACATTCCATACCTGTGAAGTTTCTGAAAGGACTCTCATACAATAATGCCAATTAAGAATTTCAAAATGAGAACAGCAACAAAGGGAAAAAAAATGCATTTGTAGATCTCTGTCAGATACACTGTGAAGCTCTAGAAAACCCAGACAGATTATTGGTTAACCTCTGACAAGAATACTTTAAATATATATCTACCTATATAACACATATACATCATATTTATATTTTAAGAACGCTAAAAATGGGACACTTGCCCTTGGGACTCAACTGTTTACAGGCCGTCGGCTCCAGCATCACCCAGAAGCCAGGCAGCATGCAGCCAGGCCCAGGCCACCAATGCAGAATCTGCATTTAAACAAAATTCCCTGGCAATTCTTAGCCTTGTAAGTATTGAATGATGTAGGAGTCTTAGTAAAATGTCTGTTTTTCTTCTGCATTATTATCTAGAAAGAAATATATCTGCTAATTAAAGCTATGATGTATAAAACCATTAATGCAATGATTCTTAAAGTTTGAAGGGGATTTAAAGCTTCCAACTAGATACTAAAATCATACGACAATCAATGACATTTTTAAAAGGAACAAGAAGGCAATTTGTTCCTTTATTATAATGGGCATACAATCAAGGCATAAACTTAAACATTGTTCCAAATAACACTACAGTAGTTACTTATGTAATTAATACATTAGTATGTATTTAGAATCCAAAGTAGAAAATGATAATCTTAACTTTATCGGACAAATATCCAACCATGAAATAAAGGGAATCATTATTTTAATAACGGATTATTTCTTTTTTAAAAAAGTCAAAATTTTTTCCAAAATATTTTCATTGGCACTGGATATCTCTGTTCCTTATAGCTTTTGAACTTCTTATTTAAATTCTGTTTTAGTCTAAGAGGAATCTGAGGCTTCACCATGGCCTGTCAGCAGAGAATCCTGCCTCTGCCCTTCTCTGCTGGGGACCTTAGTCCAACATGGCAAGGAAAAAGGGGCTCTGCCTTCTTCCACTCAAGATACCAGGAGGAAAGCCTGTCCTCTCTGCACCTTCAAGAAACAACCCTAAAGTGAGCAAACAGCTCCGTGGTAGAGCACTTTCCTAGCATGCGCAATGCCCTGGGGTTCAGTCCCACACAACCAACAAACAAAATTTGACGAATCCATACAAGCAGTTAAAAGAATAAAAAGAAACCAAACACTGAATAGTCACAACTTGCGTAATGAACTTCAACTAAGGGATCTAGTAAGATAGCTAAATTGTC
Source organism: Capromys pilorides (assembly GCA_004027915.1). Taxonomy (NCBI): domain Eukaryota; kingdom Metazoa; phylum Chordata; class Mammalia; order Rodentia; family Capromyidae; genus Capromys; species Capromys pilorides. The sequence continues at coordinate 550 of PVKN010007521.1, read as the reverse complement.
CTAGTTAAAAAGACTACTACTTCTATGGAAAGTAATGTAACATAATTAACAAATAAATAACATAAATTCTGTGGTAATTAGAAATTGTAATTTCATGAAGTAAAAGGCTACCTGCTAGCCAAGTGTGGTGGGACATGCCTGCAATCCCAGATCCTGGGATATGGTGGCAGGAAGATCATAAGTTTGAGCGTGGTCTGGGTGATTTAGCCAATTAGTGAGATTCTATCTCAAAATTAACAAGTTAAAAAAAAAAAAAAAGATCTAGTGATACAAGATAGTACAAGGCCCTGAAATCAATTCCCAGCAATAAATAAATAAATAAATAAATAAATAAATAAATAAATAAATATTATTTACTACCTCAGGGCCTCTGGAAATAAGATTTTTTTCCATGATACATTTGGTTCTGTTGTAGAGTTCAAGTTCATTGAATATATGTAATCATATACATATGCACACAAAAGCATACACATAGAGGGATAGATGCAAATCTCATAATAATCTTATAAACCCAAAGCCTTTTAGGAAATTACCCAAACATCCCCAAATT
>PVKN010007520.1:0-19268 GCA_004027915.1 Capromys pilorides | reverse complement strand
AAAGATAATGAGCAAAATCCACCAGCAAGATAGACACTGAGGTACATGGATAACCTTAGCACTCAAGAGGCTGAGGCAGAAAGAGTGGTTGAGGCCAAGGTCAGCCTGAGCTACATAGTGAGTTCAAGGCCAGCAAGGCCCTGTCTCAACAAAACAAACAAAAACCCAAAACTATCAGCTACATGTAGCTTCTGGCATGCTACACGAAGAAAAATCCCACTATATATTTGTAATATTCCTACCAAAATTTTATAACCTGCATCTAATAACTGTAAAGCATGAGACAAAAAAAATCTTTTTTTAAAGGTGCTATCATTTTGTTTTGAGACAGACTCATTGAGTAGCTCAGGCTAGTTTTGAACTCACTACACACAGGCTGGCGTCCAACACGCATCCATCCTCCTGTCTCAGTGTCCCGAATGCTGGGACTACAGGAGTGCAGTCCTACAAGGCTTGACCAGGCTTTGTTTTTTGATGGTTCTCCTTATTCAAACCAATTACCTACTTTTATATAGTAAAATCCTCTTGGGCAATGAATGCCTTTTATTTCTCGCTATTTAGCCTAGACTTAAGACAGGAATTACGAGAAGCTGACTTCTTATTCAAATCCAATAAATTTCTATCAGATACTCAAAAGATAAAATGGTACACAAATTGCACTTTGCAAACTGTAAGGTAGATTATGTTATTTTTGGTATGCAAACTGTCGAGCTTCTGCAGTTCACGTTTGCCTCATCAGGGCCCTCCGCTTCAGCACTACGTTCATATCGCTAATGTGACCCATCCTATTGGGTACGAGGGCAGGAATAACTTTTATAATATCGGAAGTGCTTAAAGCTATATTGGATGTTACATCAAGAGTCTGAGGCAGAAAGAGGCTGAGGATCTTAAACTACCAGCTTAGATAAAAATTAATCGTCCCAAATTGCGAAGAACAAGCGGAACCTTTCTCATCCAAAGTATTAAATTTTCTTCGTAATTGGCGATCACAGCTTCTATTTCCTGCGCTGTGGGTTCACATCCGCTTTGGAAGGCTGCAGGAGGTAAAGCGAGCAACAGCCCTAACGTAGGTGTGCAGGCGGCGCCGTCCCGGCTCTCGGGTCCCTGGGTCCCTGGGTCCCTGGGTCCCTGGGTCCCTCGGTCCCTCCTTCTGATCCGAGATCTGTCGTCAGCGAAACCCAGGCCTCCGCGGGGCCGGAGCTTCAGATCCCCGCGCCAGCGGTCGACGAGGTGCCCCGAGCGCAGAGACCTCGGCGGAAAGATGATCAGAGAGAGACTTTACCGCGAGGGCACGCTGCCGGGGAGGCTGAATCAAAACAGCTGGGCGTTCGTAGGCCAAGCTCGTCCGCGAAACCCCGCGATCCACCTCTCTAAATTCAGAGGGGCGGGGACGGGAGACCATAGAGTCCGCTAGTTCCGGGCTCCCGGCGCGGCGCGGCGCGCCTCCCTTCCGCCAGCCCTCCGCGCGATCCCGGCGGCGTCTGTTTCCGGGCGTGGATTTTGTCATCAAGACGAGACCTCCCGTCGAAGGTGGCGTCGTGGGCCCTTAGCTCCTCGCCCGTGGTCAGCGAGGACGGACAGGTGCAGGCGCGGGTGCCTCACGGACCGCGGCGGGAGGCGGACCCAGGACCTCCGATCGCTTAGAGCCTGCTGGTTTTTCAGCCCTCACCACAGAGGGTGGTGGTTTCTCGGCTCCCGGAGACACCGCCCCCTCAGTCCTCACCTGTTCCCCAGTTGAGATCGGCCCTGTGAGGTGCAGCGTTCGACACGCCACACCCCTCCTCCTATACTACTTCTCCTGCGTTTTGGAATTAACTTCACTTTCAGAGACCCGCCGGGGCAGGTCTTTTTGCCAGAGTTGAGTCTCACTTATAAAATTCGAGTTTGGAGTCGCGGGTGTCATGCATAAAGATCACCTGTGGGGCAGCACCGGTTTGAGAGCACCCCCACCAGCGCATGCTCACTAGAGAACTCGTGGGACAAGTGAAATACGGCACACACGATATTATGGCTGAGTACGGGGCTCATATCACAACTGCTTCTGTAGCGGATGACCAGCCGTCCATCTTTGAGGTGGTTGCACAGGACAGTTTAATGACAGCAGTGCGACCTGCTCTGCAGCATGTGGTCAAGGTAAGACAGTTCTCTGACAGGTTTCAGGAATGGGGTTAAAGTTCAGTAAGTTTTGCTTCTTTGGCAGTCTAGGGTTGGGAATAACTGCTTTGCACTTTATATCCCATGGCCTCATGGATCGAAGTCCCTAGAGCCTTGTAGGGAATACTTACACTTCAGGGAGGGTTTAGGGAAGAAGCCCAAAAGAAGCGACTTCAACTAAAAGTGTGTAGAATTTGGGGGAGGGGAGGAAGAAAATGTAAATAAAGGTATAGTAGATGCATTAAGACTGAATTTCATTTATTTTGCTTTAGGTTCTCGCAGAATCAAATCCTGCTCACTGGGGCTTCCTGTGGAGGTGGTTTGATGAAATTTTCACTCTGCTAGATCTTCTGCTTCAGCAGCATTATCTGTCTAAAGCCAGTGCCTCTTTTTCTGAAAACTTCTATGGCTTAAAGCGTGTTGTAATGGGAGACTCTCGCAGGTTTCAGACCTTGGCCAGTGCCGGTCTGCCCAGGAACCACCTCTGGAAGTCGGTTATGTTCCTGGTTCTTCTTCCCTATCTGAAAGTAAAGCTGGAGAAGCTGGTTTCTAGCTTGAGAGAAGAGGATGAATATTCCATTCATCCCCCTTCTTCCCACTGGAAGCGGTTTTACAGAGCCTTCCTGGCAGCCTACCCATTTGTTAACATGGCCTGGGAAGGCTGGTTTCTAGTACAACAGCTCCAATACATTCTAGGAAAATCTCAGCACCACTCCCCACTACTAAGACTGGCTGGAGTTCGACTAAGTCGACTAACAGTTCAGGATATACAAGCTCTGGAGCACAGAACTAAAGCCAATATGATGCAGCAGCCAGCCAGGAGGTAAGCCTTAACATTGCCAAGGAAAAAAAAAACAAAGCTTTTAACAAATTCTAAAATCTTATTCTAACTTTATGAAATTTATCTTCCTCAGTCTACTTTAGTTCATAAAATCAGAAGTTTTTGTGTTCATGAGGGCCCTTTGGTAACCATCTTATACAGTAGTTACGTTTTAGTGCGTGCTCACTACGTGCCAGGCCTCAGGCTAGGTATGTGCTTTATGTATACTACTTAAGCTTTACAATGCAGTGAAGTATGTGCTCCACTTAACAGGTGGGGAAATCAAGCCCTCATGGCTAAGTACCTTGGCCTAAGCTGCACAGCTATAAAGTGGCAGGGCTGAGATTCAAGGCAGATAATACAGTTGTAAGGACTGCTCTGCTCTTTACCATGATGCTGCGGTCACTTGCAACTACTGGTGTTTTCCAACAAGTGTGTGTATACATGTATGTGTATGTGTGTGTGTGTGTATATATATATCAGTAGTAAGTTACTTAAGCGATTTTTTTTCTTTCATTTCTGAATCCCTTATCTACCAAAAAAGTATATATAATCAAAGTCTGTAATAATATCTTTATAAAAACAAAATCCTAATCTTATTAAAAAAGCTTAGCACCTATGCATCTAAAATACTATCAGGAAAGAACGATGTAGAATAGATTCTTAAGGAGACAGTGTGAACCCAGCAACTCTTCAATGCCCAAATCAGTGATTCTGATGAAAATTAGGTTTGTATTAGTGATTCTAAGATTATAACTAAAGTTTTTCTCTCTGCCTTATTGTTCTCTTTTCCCAACAGTATTAGTGAGAAGATAAAGTCAGCTCTGAAAAAAGGTGTGGGAGGTGTGGCCCTGTCCCTCTCTACTGGCCTTTCCGTGGGTGTCTTCTTCCTACAGTTCCTCGACTGGTGGTACTCATCTGAAAATCAAGAAGCCATCAAATCACTGACTGCCCTGCCTACTCCCCCACCACCCGTACACCTAGATTACAACTCTGATTCTCCTTTGTTACCCAAACTGAAGACTGTGTGCCCCCTGTGTCGGAAAACCCGGGTGAATGATACTGTGCTTGCCACCTCCGGTTATGTGTTCTGCTATCGTTGTGTGTTTAATTATGTGAGGAGTCACCAAGCTTGTCCCATCACAGGTTATCCAACAGAAGTACAACATCTAATTAAACTGTATTCCCCTGAGAACTGAACGAGATTAGCATATTATCTCATAACTTAAATAAGGCCACAAGGCTTTTTTTTAAACATGATATAGAGATTTGACATTTTCTCTGCCCTGATTCATTTAAAAGTATTAACTCTGAACTGCAATATAGATTTCTTTAAAAGGATATGTCTCTTTGAGCCTTACATTTTCACCTGTTATCTAGACCTCTTACATCTTACCAAGCTGGTTAAAGTAAGAGCATCAAGACTATAGAGGATTTTTAGCTCAGAGTGGTAGCACACGCCTTTAATCCCAGCATGTAGGAGGCTGAGGCAGGAGGATTGGTGCGAGTTTGATACCAGCCTGGGCTACAAAAATTGAGCTCAAGGCCAGCCTGAACTGCACAGCAGAGACTATCTCAAAAAGACAAAAAAAACAAACGAATAAAAAACTATAGAGGATGTGATGACTAACACAGGAGGTGGATAAAAAATAGTACGGAAGCTTTGTGTTTTTTTCCTTAAAGAATAAGCAACATAGAAGCTCCCAGGAACAACCCAGGTTAGATCTCATACAGTGGTGGTGAGAGAAAGCAGGCTTCCTCTTTTATTTCTTTCAGGTCTCCTCTTTAGAAAAAGAACTTACCTATAAGGTAGAGGTTTTATTAGTTCACAAACAATGTGAAACGCAGACCTGCTCTTTACAGAAATACTTGTACATATGACCAATTTGTTAAGTGACATTTGAGGATGAGCCATACTTACTGACTTTTTAGCAAGATAGTTACAAGGAAATACAGCGTGTTGTGACATGCTCTATTGTGACAGCAAAGCTAATAAGCAGTGAAGAGATAAGTAAAATACTTACCTAATTATAATGAGAAGATGTTTTAATAAGCTTTCTGCTTACATTTAATGGCTTGGTCAAGTGGCATGCAGTATCCTGGTTATTACTAAAGTTTCTATGAAACATTTAATTTTTAAGAGTAGAACACAAAAAACTATCATAATTATGTGAAGTAAATCTTGAAGTATTTAAAATAAATTTTCACACAAATCACTTTGGAGTTTTTGAGGTATTTTTGTATTGATTAACGTGGAGTGTTTTGTTGTTAATCCAATAAGGTGAACAAAACTCTGCTCCAATAAGACTATAACCTTGTGCAAAATACCTTGTATCTAAAATACTGCAGGGGTGGCTGGGGGAAGATAGCTGCCTGGCAAGTGCAAGGTCCCGACTTCGATCCCCAGAACCAGGCATGGCACAAGCCTGTAATGCCAGCTCTTGGGAAGCTGAGACAGGAGGATCACTACAAGTCTGAACTGTGTAGTGAGATCCTGTATCAAAAAAATTAAAAAAGATATTGCACAAACGCTTAAACTGCCGTTGTAGAAAAATCTATGCTTCTGGGTTAGCAGGTTAATGCAACATGAGTTTTTAAAAAAAAATCAGAAGAGGACAAGTGAAAGCAATGTGTATCTTTGCTGAGATAACATGTTTTTTCAGTTTTCATTTAGAAATTTATTCACTTTGAGTTTTTTGAGACAGGTTATGTTATTAGTGCAGGCTGTCCTTGAGTTCAAGCCTGTGTAGCCCAGGCTGGCCTTTAACTCACAGCCATCCTGCTGCTGTGGGACTGCAGGCAAGCGCCAACCTTTCATTTAGCAATTTAAAGTAATTTCTGATAGCATGAAGGTGATATGGCTAAATAATGAAATGGAATATCCATCCTGTGGATTTCAAAATACTAAAACTATTACATACCACAAAAGGAGTTTAATGATTATTTTGAAAATTCTTGTAACATCTCAGAGATTTTTTACAAAAACAAATACCAGTTAATTAAAACTTTTGGTACAGTAATAAGGCATTGGTGAAGTGATTCATATTCAGGATTGAAATGATACAGCCCTCAGTGTAGATTTCTAAGCCAGGTATTTGGCCCCCACCTAAGAAGGAAAATAGGACAACATCAGTAATTAGAAAGGACATCAAAGAAACACTATTATACACAATAAAACCAGCATCCAAATACATGTATGTGGTTTCAAATGCCACGAGAATCAGCTCAGAGAGAAGATTAAGGGATCATATCCTGGTCAAAGCCAATACCGAAGCAATGGCAATACCAGGTCAGACGAGACTTCACTCATCATTGCATCATTGCATTCCTTGTGTTACCCAGTGCAGTTGGGTGCCATGGAAGAAAGCTTAGGCTTACCTATGGGGAAAAAGTGCTACAGGTCTAATAATTACGTTTCACTATGCTTCAGGTAACTGCCAAAGAACAAGGTTGTTTTTTTTTTTTTTGTAGTTTTTATTTATTTATTTGATACAGAGTTTGCTATGCAGTTCGGACTCATAGTGATCCTTCTGTCCCAGCCTCCTCAGCACTGGGATTACAGGCACGTGCTACCATGCCCAGTTTGGGGACCAGCACGGCACACCCGGAGTTCTGGGGCTTGCATAGCATGCAGTATTGGGGAATGAACTTGGGAAACTTTTGCTTGCCAGGCAGGCACTTATGCTGTTGAGATCTCTCTCCAACCCAAGCTGTTGTTTCTGAAACAGAACAACAGAGAAGCACCACTTAAAAACATTTTTTTGTTGTTTATATGAATCTGCCATTTATTATAAAATCTGAGGGATGTCTGGGATTTATAGCCAGCTTTAAAGCAGAAATTTAAGATTTTCTACTAAATTAATATAGTTTAATATTAAGTTCAATCTGTAGTTCTGGTGCCAGTAAAGACAGAAACAGTCATAGCGCCTGGCATAACGATTGTGCCTGTAGTCCCAGCAGTTTCTGAGGTGGAGGCAGAAGGTTCACTTCAACCTAGGAGAGGCTAGCCTAGGCCTAAGGTTCTGTCTCTAAAACAAAAAAATCTAGCCACAAAATATCTGTATCAGAATCTTCTAATATGAGAACCCCAGGACTCAAGAGAGGCTATGATTAGACAAAAGTCTATAGCAAATTAACAGCAAAGCTACAAAGAGAACTGAGGTCTGATTGCCAGATTTATGTATATGTATTTTCTGCTGCTAGCTTCCAGGTTCCTGCCTTTAATGGAGGAGGCCACGAGCAGGACAAAGCCAGACAAAGTCTAGATATTTTGCAAGCTCGCAATCAATTTCTGAATGAGAATGCGCAATGCATTTTAATTATGTGAAATGACACCTGGTGTTATACCACGGCTGACAAGGCAAAGTAACACATCACAAAGTCATCCTCTCCAACATTCAACATGATACTGTCGATATTTAAATAATTCCATATACTTTTTTCCGTCATCTAGAAATGTCAACAGACTGATACTCCACATTTTAAAAGTGACAGCTGTCGGTCTGTGCTCGCCATTCAGCAACCAAGCTCCATAGAGGCACCTACTGCCAAGGGGATATACTTGTCCCACATCAACCCCTTCAGGCGAAACAGATCCACATTAGCAATGAGCAAAAGCAGAGAGAGATTAATGTAGGTAACTACCCGGAATCACAAAACTAGTGAGGGATGCTAATCTTCAACCAAGGCACCTGCCTTTAGAGCCCATGATCCTTTTGCCTACCGCGCTGCTGTCTTGTCGGGTGTTCTGCCTCTACTTTCCACCTGATCCAACTTAAACACCTTAACCTTATGGAGATGTGATTGTCATTGCAAGCATTTAATTGTTCTCCATTTCCAAGAAATAAAACCTAAAGCACTTTCCTTAGCACTTAAGATGTTTTAAAGCTGATCTATAGAAGTAGCTCTGGGTCAATCTGCAACATCAAAAACAATGTTAACCCATACTTATCCCCAGCTAATACCATAATTCTAACTACATGTGCTTTACCTTTAAGTCCAAACCAAACTATTCCAAAGTCTTCAAATCTGTCCAAATCTGTGCCTTCAACTTAGAAAGTCTGTCTTCCTTTCATGGGAAACCTTTCAATCCTGTCTAGTTTGCGTCTTCCCCAAAATGCCAACGTTTACATGAAGCCTTGCTCCATCAATCCAAATGAAAATTTGTCTTCCAAATTATGGAAGTACGGTAGTATTTATTTTGTACAACCTGTTTCACTTTGAGATACAAATAGACATCCTAACATGGAATTCAAGATTTTTCTTCTTGCCATATATGACAAGTACACTTTCACCGTTCTCTGCCACTGTACACCTCACTCCATGGGGAGGGCTTTCCCCACTTTCATGGGGAGAACGGCCTAGTTATATTTCTAGAAGTACAAGGGGTGATCATGAAACTATGGTGAATACTTCAATTTTAAAAAAATTATCGCTGGGTGTGGTGGAGCAATCCCAGCACTTGTAAGGTTAAGAAGGGACGATTACTACGAGTTTGAGACCAGCCTGGATTACACACCGAGACCCCACTAAAAAACAAACAAAAAACCGAACTCCCAAATTACAGTCAAAAGCACATAGCCAAGAATGATGGGATATTAAGAGGCAAGGACTATTTTGAAGTGGATTAATGAAACAAGTTCTGATCACCTCTCATTGATCAAACGTTTACAGCAATTTCTGTTAAAAAAAAAAAAAAAAAAATCACGGTGTGTCCTCCTTCACCTTATTCCTTGCATCTGGTACCGTCCTACTTCTGGCTCTTCTCCAAAGTGACAATGACCATAAAAGGTAGGCGTTTTGAATGATTCAGGACAAGGAGGTGGCCCTGACGAGGCAACTAAAGGCTTTCGTGAATGAGGACTTCCAGATCTATTTCAGAAAGTGGCAAGAATGATGGGATAAGCGTGTCTACAGCGAGTAGGACTAATGGCAACGTGTTTTTTACTGTCAAAATTTTGGAGAATTACACATTTGCCATATTTTTTTAAAAAAATCACACTTCATACCTAAATGTCCTATATTTCCTTAAGGGTCCCTAACCACCCCAAGTATTCCTTTCCTCTCACTTCCACAGAAGGACAACTACTGATCAGTCCGCGTTTTACTCCATCTCTCTCAGCAATCCAATCACGTGGACTTCCTAAACCACCAGTGCCGGGTACATAGGAGTTCAATAAATAAGTACTTAATTCAGTTAACGAACGGCACTCCCTCCTAAGCCCTGAATGTCAGCGCAATGTATTAAAGCCAACTTACCGCCACTATGTCACGTGGGCAAGGAACATACTTCAAGCACCTCCAAGCTCTCATTTCCCAACTGAAGGCGCTTCGCAGATTCCTGCGCGGAACAGCCAATGTCTTGCACAACAAATGCTCAGAAAAAAGTCCAAACCCAGACCACTTCAAGGAAGACAAATTATCCTTTGGGAAAACATAAATATGGCCGGAGCCGAGGAACAACCTAAGCCCCCGCCACCCAATCAGAAAACAGCATCTCGCTTTGTGAACTCCTAAATCTCCTAAACCCGGGAAAAACAAGAAACCGAGCCTATCCAGAGCACCCAGACTCCTAAAACCTTGGACAGGTCCAAATTCACTTCCCGCTTTCCAGGTCGTCCCTCCCCCACCTCCATACCGGGCAACAACCCACAGCCCTGCGCGTCCTAGCCAGACAACCAATCCTGAGGCCTCAAACTATCACGTGACTAGAAACAGGGGCGGAACTTTGTGTAAAGGACGGCCAATCAGAGGCTGAGGCAAAGTTAGGGGTGGAGCTGGCGGCACAGTGGAAGTACTTTTGCGTCACTTATTGGCGCTGTGACGTCTTATCTGAGCGTTCCGTGGTTTATTCTCAGAGTAACACAGGGTGTTTTGTTTTTTGCCTTCCCCACGTAGTTTTTTTGCCTTCAGACCTCGAGTCGACTGTTAGAGATTTTGCCGGTGCTTAGTTTCATCACTAGGGAAGGGCCTCTGCAGCGGGGTCGTAGTGCGTTCGCGCCCTGTTCATTTGGATTGTGACCCCAATGGATTAGTTGGCCAAAGATTCTCTTCCAGAGCTAGGACTTGGGGTAGAATCTCCATATGAAGATGGCCCTCCAGATCCAGGGGAAGTCGTGGGCTGGCCCAGCTTTTGGTCACTTGTTATCTTTTTCTTATTTAGCAAGCATCTTAAAGGGAGGCGTGAAGACCAAGAGCTGGGATTACAAATGGCCAGGCGTGCTGCCACGCACCTGTAAATCCAGAACTCAGGAAGTCTGGGGCAGGAGAATTGCATATTGGAGCGCAATCTGGGTGATTTTAAGACATCCTATTGCAAAGAAATAGATAAAATTTAAATAAAAAGGGTTAGGGATGTAATGTGAGGGCTCTGGGTTTAATCTTAAGAGTGCATACATAATACTACGAGAAAAATGCAACGTAATATGAAAGAAAAAGAGGAGCAGAAAAGCCTTCCTGAGAAGTGGCGTTTCGTCTGGGTTGTTGCAGGATTTGAGAATTAGGAGCTTCTAAGAGAAGGGAAACTTAAATTACCTGAGAAAGCATATTTACCAAATTTAGATCAAGTTGATGCAGCTCTGTGAGGTTAGGAACATCAAGAAGATTTGTTAGTAATAGGGACTTAATACATAAAAACAAAGCCCACCCACCTCCATGCTAGGGACCCAACCCGACCAGTCCCATCAGATATTTGGGGATTGAGGCCAGGGTTAGTAAATTTCCCAGGAGTGAGTATGATTCATAGCAGAGTTTAAAGACTAGCTGAGCAAGGTAGTGCAGGTTTAACATCAGTCCTCTGGGAGGCAGGGCAGAATATCCCAAATTGGAGCCAGCTTGGGCAATTCATCATGATCTCTGTATCTAAAAAAGCAAACTGGGTGAGAGGTGGGGGTGGGGAGTGGTGGTAGGAGGATGATAATTCAAATGACCTGGGTTCAGTCTCCATTGTCAGAAAATGCTTTAAAAGTTGAAGGAATAATGTCAGTGCTAAAGAAAAGGAGCAGTAGGAGGATGATAATTCAAATGACCTGGGTTGAGTCTCCATTGTCAGAAAATGCTTTAAAAGTTGAAGGAATAATGTCAGTGCTAAAGAAAAGGAGCAGTAGGAGACTGCAAAAGCAGGTCAGGGCTTTAAGGACACTAGCTGGTTGGCTCTGTAGTCTAGACTGTTCTCAGCAAAAGAAAAAATGGACGATTTTAGAGTTAGTGATCAGAGCTGTACTGAAGAGAGTTCAATCTGTAACAATGTTTAGAGGAAAGTGAGAGGACTTAAAAGCAACTTGCAGTGGAAATGAGGTACAAAGGAATGGCAAATGAGAATAGCAGTGAGTGTCAGATTGGTACAGATAGAAAGACATGAAGAAATGAAAGGGAAGATGGAGACCTTCTGTTCCAGAACCATGCAGGACCTTGTACAGAGCAGCGTAGGTTGTACAGTGAAGAGGGTGTGAGTTTACACTCGCTGTTTCCTCTGCCTGATTTGTGCTTTCTCTTCCCATCTCATTTTCTCAGTCTAGAGCGTTGTTTTTTCACAGGTTCCAAGCTCACTCATCATCTTATTTGGGAACGCCTCTGATTCTCAGGAGCATAGTTGATGTCAGTCCTTAGGGTACCAGTACAGACTGTTTACACAGTGCTGAACTGCCTTGTCATTTATAAGAATGTTATGAGGATTTTGTAAGAAAATATCTGGCCCAAATGAAGCAGTCACTAAATGGCCATTTTTGTTTTAGTGGATGGATTCAGAGCATAGCATCATGTTTGTAACATAGTAATTGTTTGATCATTGATTATTAAATGAATAGCTTGACACTCTATATTGGGCATCAAGCACTTAGTTCATGCTTACAAGTACTAAGTGGAGCAGGAACCATATCTCAATGGGCTCTGTGGTTTAGATTGGCTTAAGGAAAGTCTCAGAGCGAGACTATGTCAGACCTAGGATTTGAACTCTTTTGGTACCACCAAATAGCTGACTGAGTGAAAGAAAAGATGAATAAATGTAAACTTATCCAAAGTCAGATAATGTGATGGCAGAGTAAGGACTATTGGTCTTGATCACTATGTTGTCAATATGTTTCTGCTCATCCAGTGGTCAAGAAACTGACCCTTGTCCTTTAGCTAGTATTTTTTTTCTCATATTTTAGTGAAGGGTCTACTGGGTGTTCAGGATCTCACTACTTGATCACACTCATAGCAATCCACTTGTTTACAGTCTCCCAAGTTCTGGGATTACAGGCATGCTCCACCACACCCAGTCTCAATTGCCATCTCAGTGAGCCTTTGGGGGTACACGGGGGAGGGCATGGCTGCAGGGAAGGCCTGGGGATCAAACCCCCAGCTCCTGTGCCTGCTTGCAGGCACTTTAATCTGCTTCAGCTGGTATTTGATGGTTTGTATGTGATAAACATGCAAGCTTTGTCATAATGATCACTACTGGGAGATGCTTTGTGAATGAACACGTCTTCAATAAATTGGAGTCTCTAGTACTTGAATCAAAAGCTTACCCAGATGATGTTTCTAAGACCGAGGAAAAAGCACTGTCCACATTACTGATTTAAAATTTCTTTTTAGTTTTTTGGGTCTTCTAAGTAGAGTATCATGTCATCTGCAAGTTTAACTTCTTTACCTATTCTTATTCCTTTTATTTCTTTCCCTTGTCTAATGGCTCTAGCTAATGATTCCAGAACTATATTGAATAGGAGTGGTGATAGAGGACATGCTTGTCTTGTACCTTAAACTTCTTTGTATAAGAAACATTTACTTTAAGAGCTGGGAATATAGCTCAGTGGCATAAGTGCCTTCCTGGCAAGCATAAGGTCCTAAGTTCTATCCCTGGTATTGAAAAAAAAAGAAGAAAAACATTTACTTTAGATAATCAAAGCCGTGATGTGAGAACCACTCTGTGTCAACAGCCTAATTCTTCATATCCAGAGGACTTAACCAAGGAGCTTTAGAGAAAAAATGAAACTCCCTTTACTCATCCTTTACATTATACTCATTCCTGCTGATTTGATCTCCCATAAAAGAATAAGAAGGAAACACCACAATAGCTAGTAGTTTTTCTACCCAACTAATGTTCTTTCTGTTGGCCAGAAAGAAAGGGAAAGCACTCAGGGAGAATTCTAATTTTGAAAGCTCTCAAGCACCCTACACTCCCAAGCTCAAAAGGCAGTGAAAAGAATATGATCATTGAATTCAGGCAGGCATGGTTTGAAGCCTGTGCTCTTCCACCAATTGGCCCTGGAATCTCAAGTTTTTATATAGAACATACAGCTACCAGCATGGACTCTTGAGTCCGGTAATGAATTTCCAGTAAAAGATGGTCTTTTTATCTGTCTAAAGGTAAATAATAGCAGATTTCAGTGTGAAAGGTTGAGAATGAAAGTAGATCAAAAGTAAGACTGGATTCAGAAATGACCTGAGTGAGAAGGAGCTGTCGGGCTTAGGAAGATGACTGTGCTGTTGGTTGATCATCCTGGAAACTTTTCAGCCAAATGTATGCACAGGGTAATGCCAGCTGAAGCTCAACTTTGGGGTTCTGGTGGGGTGAAATAAAATAAGACCGTTTGAGAATGTTGTGCTATCAACAAATTGAAGTAAAAGTTGTGTTTGGGGCTGTCTGCTTCAATCTTAGCCTCCCTTAGAGGCTGAGGCAAGAGGACTGTAAATTTTAGCTCACCCTGGGCAATTTAGCAAAACAAATAAACCCTGACAAGAAAATCAAATAGAAACACAGAACTGATTACTGATTTGATTTAGAGAGAAAAGTATATTAGTTTTCTGTAGCTGCCATTACAAGTAACTGCTTATCACAAACTGGTAGTTTAAGACAGCAGAAAAGTGTGTTTTGTTTTTTGGTACTGGAAATTGTACCTAGAGCCTTCACACTGAATTACAGTCTCAGCCTTTTTTGTTTCTTATTTTGCGACAGGGTCTCACAAAACTGCCCATGCAGGCCTCCAACTTGCAATCCTCCTGCCTTAATCTCTCCAAGTAGCTGGATTACAGGCTTACATGACCACACCTAGTATATATGTATTTATTTATTTAGTGGTACTGGGGCTTGAACCCAGGACCTTTGCAGTGAGCTACATCCCTGGTTTAGTTTAATATGTTTTTTCTTTATCCCTTCCCAAGTCTAAGCCCAGTGGTGGGATCTGTATATGAGTGTGGCTGCTCAGGGCTGCTGCTCCCTTATGGCTGTTTCCTCCTGCCCAGCCCACCATGCATACCCCATTCACATTCCTTTTCTCCTGTGTGCTCCACAGTTTCCCTCAACCCTCCTATACTTTTTTTTTGTCTTTTTGAGACAGGGTCTTGCTATGCAATTCAGGCTGGCCTTGAGCTCCCTTCTGTAGCCTAGGCTGGTTCGAACTTGCACTGATCCTCCTGCCTCAGCCTCCCAAGTTCTAGGATTACAGGCATGTTCTACCATGCCTGGACAACCTTCCTGTACCTTTACTAACCTTTTCTACAGCTTCTCATATCATCACAAACCTTCCTAGACCATCGCACATCATCCTATACGTTCTTTCCTGATGATTTTATTTTATTTTATTTTATTTTAAAGACAGAATCTTAATATGTTTTTCAGATTGGCTTTGAACTCACTGAGAAGCCCAGGCTGGCCCCAAACTCATGGTGATCTTCCTCAGGCTTGCACCATCATGCAAGACAATTTTTTGTAAGACAGCGTCTTACTAAGTTACTATATTTCCCAGGCTTGTGTTGCTCCAGGCTTAGCCTCCCAGATCTTTTTTAACTGTCCTAAATTGTTTATTTGGTTATGAACTTTATAAACATCACTTGTATTATTAGCGGTAATGGTGGAGCTGGAGAATATTGAGCCTTCTCTAAGCTGCATGGCGAGAACTACCAATAGTGTGCTGGAACTTGTGGTCCTTTCCAAGGCCACGACTCCTGCAGCCTGCCCATGTCAGCCCACACATCTCCCTGTGCTTATGGACTGGTTTGGTGATCCATTGGGAGCGAGGATTTCTCCTAATGGCTTTGTGGAATGGATCAATAAGGATAACCTCAAAGATCTGTATATGGAATCTTCAATCCAGTAAAAATTTAGAACTCTCAGAGCCCCACAGGGGCATCCAGCTTGTTCCTTAGCAGCAGGCTGAAGGCTTTGTGCAAACTTCAGCTGGTTAGCACCGTGATGGACAGGCTTGCCATAAGTTGTTCCCTTAGGAACTGGATGTTTGCGGCCACCATGGTGCATGCGAATCCTGTACATGACATACCCTTGCTTGGCCTTGTATTCCAGTCTGTGAGCATGGTCCAGCTGGGTGGGGTGAGGAGCTCTGTGGAGCGCTGAGAGCTGGCTGTCCTGCCAGCGGCAGACCCACAGCAGAAAGCGCATCACATTGGACTGCTTCTTTCTCCACAGCTCCTGAGAAGGAGCTTGTGCACACCCATCTTGGCTTACCTGATGGCTGCTGCCAAAAGAAAAGGAAGAAGCCTTTGAGAAGAAGTGTTGAGATTACAAGAATGTGTCACCATGCCTGGCTCCAGCTGTATTTTTTAAAACTTTTTTTTAATAGCTAGAAGTTTAACATCAGTTTCCCTGGGCCTCTAGTGTCAGCAAGACCCTGTACACTCCAAAAATTCTAGGGGATCCAGGCAAGATGGCACAAGCCTGTAATCCTAGTTCTTGAGAGGCATAAGCATGAGGATCACAAGTTCAAGTCTCACTTAGCAAGGCCTTGTCTGAAAACAAAAGTAAATATGGCTGGAAATGTAGCTTGGTACAAAGGCCTGGGGTTCAAGCCTCAACACACACACACACACACACACACACACACACACACCCCACACACAAACACACTTGGGAGAAGCCAGTCTTGCTCTCTATGGGACACACTATGGCAGTGCCAGCATCCCTTTGCTGGTGGCTAAGGCACTCCCATATCTACTTTTATGATTGTATTGCTTCCTCCTGTTCTGTATAGGCCAAATCTCTATCTTACTCTCTCCTATGAATCTCTTGTGTTTGGATTTAGGGCCTTCCAAGTATTTCAGGATAACCTCCATTTCCCTATCACAAGATCCGTAGGAACATCTGAGTAGACCATGCTTTGTATAACATAGCACTTACAGGTTAATTACAAAAACAGCTGACTTCTAGTTTGACTGCTGCAAGAAGTTTGAACCAGTTTGGACATCTCTAAATGACATACTTGACTCTCATATGTTTGCTTTTGCTATTTGTTTCCAATTACAAAAAGAATTCATGCTCATTGCAAGCCATTACATGTAGCATAGCTGAAGAAAAGATGGGGAATAAAATAAATTAACTGCATAATTACCTTCAACCAGATCTAGCCAGCTCCTGATCTAAGTAGAGTTTTCTAGGCTGGGTCTTATGTTATCAAAGAGGAACAACAGGAATAAGAGTAAATATGACTAGGTTAGAACAAACAATTTGGAAAGTAATGAAAGCAAGTAATATTGTTCTCAGTGAATATGTACAGTGAAGCTTAATTTAAAATGAATGTGGGGGGCTGGGTAGATAGCTCAGTAGAATGAGCACTTTCCTGGCAAGTGCAAGAACCTGAGTTCTATCCCTGGTTACACACACACACACACACACACACACACACACACACAAATGTGGACATGGTGGTGCATGCCTGTAATCCCAGCACTTGGGAGGCTGAGGCAGGAGGATCTGTGTGAGTTTGAGACCAGCCTGGACAATATAAGTGAGTCCAAAGCCAGCCTGAGCTGCATAGCGAGACCCTGTCTACAAAAGGCAAAAAAAAAAAAAAAAAAAAAAAAGTATGTGGAGAGGCCGGGGAGACAGTTCAGTAGAGTAAATGACTGCCTGGCAAGTGCAAGGTCCTGAGGTCAATCCCCAGTATCATAAATAAATAAATAAATAAATACAGCATGGACTTGGGAACAAAATGAACCAGGGCAGAGGCGCTTGCATGATGTGCGCAGTTACAGCTCATATCCTTAGAGGTTATAAATGTGACTTTGGCTACATGCTTGAAACCCTGAATTTTCTCATTGCAAGGACCTGATTCACTCCTGGGAGTCAGACCCTGGTGTGCTAATCTGCCCTGACATAGGCTCTTCCTCAGTCCTTATCAGTCTTCTTCAGTGGGTCAATGTTATGAAGACTGGGAGAGCTGGGTAGAGTTCCTCCCCCTCCCAGAATGCTATCACAGAGCAACAGGGGCCATGACAGAAAGCAAATGTTCAGACCAAAGCCAGATGTGGAACTGAAGCAGCAAAAGGAAACACAAGAACCTCAGGTAAAAATAAAAATTTCAAATCATATTTATTTTAGTAGCAGTTATGTCTGAGAGCATGAGGTGCTTATTATTAGTAAGTAAGTAACTCGCAAAAGAGAATGAATGTAAAATTCTGGGAAGGGTAGGAAGGATGCTAGAATCTCAGAACACTTTCCTGTGTTAGAGTTGTTATCAGCTCCAATGCCAAAAGTGAGACTTGGGAGTCATGGGACTGTGGGGTCTACAAGTTCAAAATCAGAATTGTGTTGTGGGTCTCGTTAGCAGGAAAGTTACAGGAAGACAAATTGTGGCTGAACGTAAGTCATTTCTAACAACAAAACAATGTAAAAACAGAATGAAACACAAGGTCCTGAGTTCAATCCCTGGTTTAAAAAAACATATAACCACAAAAACAGAAGGAACATTTTTAAAAGCCACCATAAAATATGATGGACTACTTTTAAAAATAATGGATTACTAGCTGTTGGAAAATACAATGTGCTACTTTTTTTTTTACCATGAGAATATGTTTAGTTTGAAAATGATTTTTAATTCTTTTGCCACAGTTCTTCCACATTGTTATACAATCATATCTTTTTCTCTAGACTTTGAAAAACATCTGATAGATTTTGCCAGGATTTAAAAGGGACAAACATATTCTTTCAGCTGAATATTATTATATTTAACTTAGAGATTATGAAGTTTTTGAATATTAAGAATGGAAGCTGCTGAGAGTCACGTTTCTTATTTGTAGCCCTGATGTCTAAATAGGAAAACATCTTTTATAAACTGTAACAGAGCTTTCAGTTGAACATAAAACACTTTGAAATTTATACAGTTATGCCCATATTCAACAGCTTTTCAAATTAGAATGGACTACTTTAAAAGATAATACATTTCTAGTCTCTGGAAATGTTCATTAGTCGGGAGTGGAGAGTATGATAGAAAGGATTTAAGAAATGGATGGATGGTTGGACTAGAAGATTTGTAAAGTCCCTTCCAAACATTCATGTGATTCTATGATGTAAATAAGATGTTACAGGAAATCTCCTTGAGGAGCCATAAACTATCACATTTTTGTGTACGTGTGGGAGAGGCTCACAGACAAAAATAGTTCCTCAGGTAGATTCTGGTTTATATGAAGGAAGTGAGAAGGTAACCAAGAGCAAACTAATGTCACGAGAGCTTACATGGTTTGTTATATACCTGCTTTTCTTTCTGAGGATAAACAACATCCACAGGGACCTTGCTCTGCAAATGTCACACAAAGCAATGACAGGTGCTTTTTTCCAGGCCAAGATGTCTTGCTTATGTTAGTAAATACTTTGTTTTGTGACTAATCAAAACCAAGGGGGTCCTTCCTGAAACATTTGCCTCAGACCTCAAATTTCAGTGTAGGTGGCTGTCATCTGTCCTAGAAAGCAGAAGGAGCATTGGTCGGTTTAATGACCATGCCCTGCAGGTTCATGTTCTCATGTTTTAGAGAGTCTCATAGCACAGGCTAGTAGAAAGGAAGGAAAATCCCTACTTCCTCATCCCACTAACGAAAAAGAAATGTGTTTTTTGAATTTATAAGAATGTATGGGCCGGGCGTGGTGGCTTACGCCTGTAATCCCAGAACTTGGGAGGCTGAGGCAGGAGGATAGTTGTGAGTTCGAGACCATCCTGGTCTACAAAAGTGAGCTCAAGGCCAGCTTGAACGGCATAGCAAGACCCTGTCTCAAAAGGACCAAAAAAAAAAAAAAAAAAAAAAAAAAAAAAAAAAAAAAAAAAAAAAAAAAAAAAAAAAAAAAAAAAAAAAAAGAATATATGAAAAACTAAAAGAGATTTCTGCATTTGGTATCCATTGTCATTTCAGGAATGGAATAAGTCTTTTTTTGGGGGGGGGTTTATAACACTGCCCTTTACTGTGACATTTTAGTTACAAAAAATAGAGAAAACTCTGCACATACACACAAATGAACTATATAGCACTCACACTCCATAGATCTTGACAAAAAATCATTGTCTAAAAATACCATAGAGATATTTCCAGAATAGAT